>JAJJLH010002035.1:0-69858 GCA_023806865.1 Isotricha sp. YL-2021a
ATATCATAATTTTCTTTTGCGACATTAATTGCTTTTTTAATAAGTGCAGATTGAGATTTCCAAATTCCATATTGAGATTCAGAATAAAGATTAAACCATTCAAGAACAGATTCTTCATAAATTGAAAGAGCTATTTCTTCAAGTGGAGCAGAAGAGTTTGCGGTTATTAGCATATCTTCTTCAATGCTCATTAAGACATACATTTGTTTCTCTCCCTTGATTTTTTCTATATATATTATATCATATTTTTTTTTAAAAATCAAGAGCTGGCCGGCAAGGTTATGCCGGAAAAAAATGTCAAAAAATTCCCAGACGGCACTTTGCTTGACAAAAAAAATTTTTTATGTTATACTGATAATAAGAAATGGAATTGAGGTGTATAAATGTTTAAAGCATATTTAGCAGGTATAATAATTGGTTTAGGTTCATTAGCATACATGGCGTGTTATGGACTTGGACTAGGATTTAATATTTTAGGTTCTTTTCTTTTCTCTTTTGGATTATTAGCTATTTGTTATGAATAGTTAAATTTAGTAACAGGTAAATTTGGAGCCGCATATACTGGATAGTATTCTATTTTTCAAATTCTTGGTATGTTTATTATGAATATATTGGGAGTATTTACAATCTTTATAACTAGAAGATTTGATGCCAATTCAGAAATACTTTTTGAAATTGGAAATTAGATTACGACAATAAGAAATATAAGATTACCATATTAGCATATTTTGTCAGGCATTTTATGTGGTGCATGCATTTAGATTTCAGTTTTTAATTTTCAAGCATAGAAAGAACCGTTTGGCGTGATGTTGCCAGTAATGATTTTCATTACTATTGGAGGGCAACATTGTATTGCAGATACATTTTATTATTTATGTGCAGGATTCTCTTTAAAATATATTAGTTTTATTGTTTTAACTTTAATAGGTAATTTTATTGGAGCAATTCTGGTAGCGGCGTCCAAGATGAACAGTTCCCCTCATTTTGTTCTTTTAAGCAAGTCTCTTCCCAACCACAACGGCAACTAAGACAATGTTTCTGAATTAGATTCGGATTTTTAACTTGAGTTTGAATAACTCCCATTCCATTTCTTATTGTCTTAGTAACATATAATGGTTCAGAATGATCACTTTTAAGACCGCAATTATTTACATAAATACATGAATTACAAGAACCAATATATTTATTACAATCAGCACAAAGAAGAAGATACTTATCTTCAAATGGATAAATGAAATTAATTTGTGGTTTTCCACAAATACGACAAGTTATATTATTAGTATTTACTTTATGGTTACTACAAAAGTCTTTATTAATATCAATTAATTTTTGATTTAATGAACAGACAGGGGAACCATTTAAACCAGTTCCCCTATTAGCGCAATCCTTACATGAGTATCTATTGGTATTAATAAGCATTATAATCTTTAATCATTTCACGAGTTGAATCACTGCCATCAATAAAGATACAATTAACATCGTATCCTATTTTTTCAATAAAAAGTTCTTCAATATAAAGAAATGATTTTTCAATTTTAGAAATAGCTTCAGAATAAGATTTTGCCAATACTAATGCAGTTTCGGTTGCATTTTTGTCTTCGTCGTCATTAAACCAAGTAATTTTACAATAATATATATCTTCCATTTTAAAAATCATCCTCCGTTTCAAAATCAGGAATATTCCAAATATAATCAATTAGTTGTCTTGGTGTTTTCTTATTTGCTTCAATATGGAATGGAGTGTCTATTCCTTCACAAAAGATGTCTATTCTATTTGAATTTCCAGAACTTTTAGTTGCTACAATTTTTTCAGTTCGGATTCTAAGAGTAGCATTTCCTGGAAGTTTAAAAGATTTATAATCAACCATATCGTATCGCTCCTTTTTAATTTTTCTATATATATTATAACATATTTTTTTTTAAAAATCAAGAGACGGATGTAAGGACTTGGCTTAGACGGGTTTAAGTTAGTCAGATATCGTCTTACTTTTTGGTCAATAGACCAAATTTTAATTTTTAATTCTAAGCAAGACATTGTCTTGCTTGTTGCCGCATTAGAAAGTTGGTGAATTATTGGTGGCAAATTCAAAATCGCATACAATCACTATTCGCATTCCGATAGAAGATTACGGCTGGTTAGTTAGATATAGTGAGTAGAATGATACTACAACTTCATAGTTGATTCGCAGAGCAGTGCGTCTATTTATTGTTACCACCAATAATAAATAGAAAAAGGCGAAGGAGGTTTCAGATAATGGCAGCTAAATATGCGAATTAGTATACTGTTACTATTGGAAATCGACTTCGTGATACCAGTCATCCATATGTTCTAATGGGCATTATTCCATTTTAGAGAGCATGTAAAGATTTAAATAATGTTGGAGAGATAAAGCTTTGGTTATATCTTTCTCATCATCAAGATGGTTTTAAATTTAATTTAAGTCAAAAAGCATGTGAAAGTTGGGGCATTAAAAAAGATAGTTATTATCGTGCAGTAGATAAGTTAATTGAAAAAGGTTATCTTATTCCTACTGAAAAAGAAGATAATTATATATTCACTGAGATACCAGAAATCAAATATGATTTTTGAAAATGCGACCGGAAAGTATTGCCGGACTACATGACCTAGTTCGCGCATTCTCAAATTCAGAAGAGTTTTCTGAAAATGCGAAAAAATTTCGCAAAATCAGAAAAAAATTTTCGCAAATTCAGAAAAAGAGTTAAAGGAATCGTGTAATAGAAGTAATTAACTTTTCGCATTTTCAGAAGAAATTTTTCGCAAATTCAGAAAGATTGAATTAATTTTCGCAAAATCAGAAAAAAATGCCTATATACTTTTCGCAAATTCAGAAAAAAATTTTCGCAAAATCAGAAAAGTTTTCTAAAAATGCGAAATTTAAATGTTATGGTAATTTTTTGGAAGGAACTATTTTGAATTTCAGTTTTGAAATTTGGGAGAAAGTATTTACAATTTTTATGTAATTTTAGTTGACTTTTCTGAATTTGCATAGAGAAATAATAATATAGTTTTTATATATTTTTCCGCTCCTTCGGAGCTTCAAAATATATAAAAACTAACGACCGAGAAAACAAGAAACTATCTGCCGTAGGCAAGTTAGTCTACATATCGAGTGATCCAGTCAGTGATGGTATCTGAGATATCATGTAAAACTGGCGCATAAGTCTCTTTAATTTTTTTAATATTCTCTGATGTATTGTTAAGGTAAGGAGCCATTTCTAAAATCAATTTTAAAATTTCATCTATATTTTCAGATTTGATTTCTATATCTTTAAGAGTTACATTCTTTGGTAGAGGGTATATATCAAAGTAACATTTCAAAAATGAATTCCAAGATTTAACAACTTCATTTTTCGATTCTGAGAGGGCATTTTTCTTTTTCAGTTCTGAATTTAACTGTTTTGTAAATTCAGCAACTAATGCTTCTGAATCATCATCAAATAATTGAAGAAGTTGTTTCATTTTAAAGTCATATGTCATTAGGTTGTTCATCCTTTCCAGAAAGTTCTTTTAAACGATTTTGTATTTGTAATTCATATTCCATTTGAAGAAGGTTATAGCATATGCGGCATTGCCCACGTGGATAATTACATTCCATTCCGCAATCAATTCTTGGAGATAGATATTCAGTTTGAAGAATATCTGCCGAAATTGAATTTGAAAGATTCAAATCGGGAATTAAACGATGAATTTCTCCTCCATAATACTCAGATTTATATAATTTAAAAAGTGTTTCTTCACGCTTAAGAGGTTGAGAACCAAAATCTATAGTATCTATATATAAATCATAATCTGGTATTGATTGTGGTAAAAACCAGTTTCCAGCCACTCCATTTGCTCTTGGTATATTATCAAGATGTGCATAGGAGGGATTATAGCGAACTGGGATACGGAGGAGTTTTAATTGAGAGAGTTGATGAGATAATGGTACATCGGGCATGATTTGATTGGCGCCGAGAGCTATAAGAGAACGTGCTTCATCAACTGTTTTACAAGGCATAGCAAAGAAATATGGAAGTTTATATTCAAGTACTTGCTTAAAGTCTGCAAAGTTAAGAATGCAAATTTGAAAATTAGGGTCAGATTTGGTTTGAATAAGAGATAATAGTTGTTTGTCTATTGGTCTTTCACCTAAAAAGTTATAAGTTATTAAAGTATTATATTGATCTAAAAGGTCAAAGATTTGATTTTGGTCTTTTGTAGTTACACGAATTTCATCGGCCTAGCGCAAGATGGATTCTGGTTGTCTACTGGAAAGACAGTATTTTATCATTATTGTATCACCTACAATTTTATTAAATTTATAAGGAGGAAGTAGCTACGTTTTACTGATTATGAGCGTAGTGAATAATCAGAAGTGTATTATTAGAATGTTAAAGATATATTAATGGCAATGTATTAGATGGTGGCATAGTGGGTGGCGATTAATGAAGCCACGAAAGAGCTTTATATGCCATTAATTGATGCAAGTTATGTGTTAATGAATGAAGTTTGTATGTTAATGCGATTTGATATGGATTATTTATTGGATGTATGGAAGTAGGAAGAATTTGTGCCAGAAAAGGCTGCTGAAAGAATTATTGCTGAAAAATTTGAAATAGTAGATAATGGAGATAGTATTGGATTGAAAGAATAATAAGGATAGGAAGAGTAAGTTAGAAAATGAATAAAGAAAGGATAATCTTGAAAGGATTTTTATGATATTGCATAGAATATAGAAATTGATAAAAATATAGGAAAAGAAGAAAAATGCGGGAAATGTGGAAAATACTGAAAATGTGGAGTAGGCCTGCGCCCGCTGCACCTGCTATATGCTCTAAAATTTCTTCCTGTTCCTCATCCTTATTGTTTTTTCAAAGTGCTATCTCTTTCAAAAATTTTATGGTGCTGTAGTATTTAATTTGTAAATTGTAGTCCCATAAAATCTAATTGTATGAACATTTTATCGTTTTTAAGAAAATCGGGGCAGATTTTATTGACCATGCCCCAGGGTCATTTCATTTACAACTAAAATAATTTAAAAGGAGGCTATTTCTATGCATTTCATTTTTATGTTTTCTATATATATTATAGCATATTTTTTTTTATTTTGCAAATCCGGCCAGCATGACCAAGAAAAATTTTTTAGGATGAGGTCGAAAGTATCAGGCAATATGACCATAGGTTTAAACCCGATGGAGCCAAAACATAAAAAAATGAGTATGAGATTGAAAAATAATTAACGAGGCAAATTCAATTGCGCCTTGTTAATTAATTAATTAACGATTTTTCTTTTAATAAAACTTATGCGGCCGGAAAATGAGTCCGGACTTTGTTAATTAATTAACTAACGATCTCCGTTAATTTTTTTTTATTATACCATATTTTTTTAATTTTGTCAAATGACGTGCGCATATGCTCTTTTAAAATGGTTTTTTTTAAAATTATATCATAAAAAAATTTTTTTGTCAAGTCAACTTTCAATAAAAAATTGCCGCATATGCAGTCTCAAAAAATACCCTCCCCCTTTCGGGCGACATGTGATGACGGCGCTCGTTAATTAATTAATTAACAAAAATCGCGCGGCACTTTCAACCGGCCGTGTCGGCGCCGGACTATAGTCAGCGGAGCGATGTCTCAACTTTCAACAAAATGGGATCGCATATGGGGTTAGCGCTTGCTTTGGGGCAGGTTCACTTTAGCAAATTAGCGAATTAGTGATTTAATTCATTAGCGATTTAATTCGCTAAAGTATTACAAAATGGTTACAAAAAGTTACAAAATAGTTACAGAGTAATTACGAAATAATTACAATTAGTTACAAAAAAATTACAAAAAAATAATTTGGTTTACATAACGCCGCGCCCGGGCAGGTTTTTCCGATTGCGAGGCTTTCGGGAAAAATACTTTTGTAACCGCTTTGTTACTTTTGTGACGCAATTTTTTCCGTTAATTATTTATTTAACAACACGGCGTGCCGCCGGGCCGCAGGTTCGTAAGGGGTGCTATGACACCTCATCTATTTTTCTCGTTCATACTCTCTATAATAAACCACAAGATTAATAATACTAATAACTACATCTTAAATCTTCCCGGGCGCAAAAGGGTTTATGTAAACCCTTTTATCTTTCATCTGTTAAACATGCAACAACAATTATTATATAAGCTGCTATTGCTGATAAGAGAAGAGGACTCATGAGTCCTCTTCCTCTTTTTCGAGATACTCGTTGATGAGGTCGCGGAGGGCAACGAGTTCATTGTAACTCATTGTTACACCTTTGCCCATCTTTTCGTGGCTGTCATTCCACTTGCGAAGGTCGAACACCGCAGGCTTGCCATTCCAAGAAACCTGATTAAGTTCAAGACCCCAAGAGCCAGCACCAGAAACTACACCGATTTCCTCAACAATCTCATACGTCACTTTGTCTGCCATAATTATCAATTCCTTTCTTGTTTTGATGTATTAATTATACCACAAATTTTTTTGTTTGTCAAGAGGTTTTTTCAGCCGCCGAAAATATAAATGTGGTTTTCATTTTCGTCTTCTTCCCAATCATGGAAAGCGGCGGCATCGTCACATTCTTCCCAAGGGATGCCATCAATACAACAAGTGCCATCTTCACACCAATAGGGACAATCCCAACCATTCACAGGACAGTAGAATTTTTCTTCTTCCATTTTTATTTCTCCTTTGTTTTGATGTATTTATTATAACACAGATGGTTTACTTTGTCAAGTACTTTTTTAAATTTTCCTTATCTTTTCTACGAGCCTTGCGCTTGAATTTAGTTTCCATAATTTGTCTATCTTTGGGGTGTACATAACGTGGACAATTTAAATCCCAAGCGGTATAATCAACGCACGTTGCTTTTTTCAAGTAATCCATTTTGTTTTCTCCTTGATCTCTTGAATGATTATAGTATAGCACAATTAGTTTAAGAAGTCAATACCTTTTTGCTAAATATTTTTTTCACAATCTATGGCACCCGGGCAAACTTTAATTCACTAAAGTAAAAAAGTGAAGCTTACCAAAGCTTCACAATTTTGCCTGTTTGGATGTAAATGTCATAACAATTTACAAGAATTTGTACAGGATACATTTCCCCATTAGAGAACCAAATAAGTTCTTTTTCAATTTTTGTTATGTTAACTAAATCCTTGTAATCAGTTGCATTAAGGAAATATAACGCTTTTGCTAAATCTTCAACAGTCATTCTGTTTATCTCCTCTAATCAAATCTTCCAATTCATAAAAGTCAATGTCAACACCAACTTTATTGATAAAGTCTTCTGCTTCATCAGCCCAACTAAACTGACTCAAACAATCCCATCTACCTTCAGCAGCATAGGCTACCATGTCATAAGCATTTGCATAGGCAACTGCAGTATTATAATCCTTGCGTTCATAGTAGTAATCTGCACGCATTGCAAGCATAGCAGCAAGGATTTTAAAAAGTTTTTTCTGTTCCATGATTAAAACTCCTTTTCTTAATTTCTGTAAACAGTATACCACAGAATTTCTTATTTGTCAATTCGTCAAATTGCACAAAATTTTAGAATGAATTATGTTAACCTGTGCCCGGGCAAAATTAAAGAGCAATAATCGCTCTTTAAAATTACCTCGTCCTGCCGTCCCACTTCCAGAGGTTTGTGGTTGCGAGCACTACCTCGCTTGGTTCACATTTATATACCGCACAACAGGACTCCATGCGGTAGGGGTCATGGGGTTGGTCGCTCCTATACGCTGTTAGTAGGTCTTACAGACTCACATGGGTCGCACCTCGCAAGGCTCTGCCATACCTTCCCTCGCCCTTTGTGATTATAGTATACCACAGATTAAATGGTTTGTCAATAGTTTTTTTAAAAAATTTTGCCGCCTGGGCAGGCTACATCTGTGGCCAAACAGATGTAGTTCCCCTTTGTTTAAATTGCCGTTGTCAATAATGTGGCAGCCGTAAGTTAAGATTCATACTCTTAACGCTCCTATTCGTTGAGTATCATACCTTTATTCAATTTGTATACAAAGGGTAGCAAGTCCTTTGTAGAAAATGTTTCAAGGTTAGTTGCAACTTCAAGGTTGGCTGACTGGCTGAGGGTCTACTCAAAGATGTAGCGCTCCATCCGCAGATGCGACTCTAACAGACTCAGTCACTTTCTTGCTTTTCCCTTGGAACGATTATAGTATACCATAGGATTGAAGAAATGTCAATAGGTTTTTAAAAAATATTTTTTTAACAATTTGCCCGGGCGCAGTTAGAGGAGCTTAACGCTCCTCTTTCCACAATCTACCATCAATCTCTGGATTTTTATTCACGCAGTATTCAAAAATCTGCCGTTCAATTTTTACATCTTCAAGTCCTGTGTGGCTTTCTTCAAAATCAGCATTGCCTGTCAGCCATCTATAAATTATCTCGGCAGTGTAGCGGCGGCAACCTCTTGAAGTTAAATAATCATTTTCATAACAGAAAGTTCCATAATCTTCATTCTGTTTAAGAGTCTCTCTTGCCATTTTCAAAGTATCCCACCATTCAACACCAAAAGGTAAGAAGTATCTATACTTTGAAGTTGTCTGATACCGCTGTGTAATATTTAATGCTCTATTATCAAAGGCGGCATTGTGGGCACACGCAATCTCAACCCCATATTTTTTGCAATCTTCTGCAATCTGCTTTTTAATATTAAACCATTTTTTAAGAATCCGCTGACCGCTGACAATCTCTTGCCAATAGTCAGGAATTTTATCTGCAAAGTAAGCACTTGCCATCAGCTCGGCATCGCAGAAAACATCAGCATTTACAAAAGACCTTTCACAAAGAACACCCTCATCAAGTGAAAAAATCTGATAGCCTACATCATAGACAATAGGGCAATCAAGTCCGTTTGTTGCTTCGGTGTCAATCATCATAATCCGTGTGCGTGCGTTAATCATTTTTTTTATTCCTTTCTTTTGGAGGGTGTAACTTCTTTTCCCTCTCAACAATTATAGTATACCACACTTATTGCCATTTGTCAATAGATAATTTGGTTGAAATAAAATTTTTTTCTTCTATTGGATTATGTTTTATTACTTGCCAAATTATGTAAACACCTGCGAAAATCCATAGTAACATAGCCTAAAATCTCCTATTTTTTTCTTTATTATATCATAAAAAAACGGGTTAGTCAAGCCTAATTTTGCCCGGGAAATCGTTAAAAATGCCCCAAAAAGTTTATTTTTTGGGGCGTCTTTTTTCTATAAGTGTTAATTGGAACTCTTTTTCACCAATAGAAAAGGTAATCTCTCTTGATTTGTTTGTAATAATTACATCATTATATTGATGTTTTGCATTATTTTGCACTAAAAAGTTTGCAAGTGCATAAATTGTGTCTTCTTTCTCAACATTCTGTTTCATCGTGTGTTTTACTCCTCGTGCATTTACATGATCAACTTTTCGCAGGATATTATGAACATTATTTATTTGTTCATCTGTTAAATCATAGACAGTTGATTCACCTTTGTCAACTTGCTTGTCATACTTTAAAACATCAAGTGCTTCAATGCGGGAGATGTTAAGTTTTTTCATAAGTAGTTGAACTTGATCTTCTTTCACAATCAAAGCAATCATCCTTTTCTTTTGAGATATAAATATTATAACATATTTTTTTTTATTTGTCAAGCTTTATTTTTGCCCGGGCCGTAGGTTTACATAATACAGTAAGTAAATAAAAAAAGTAAAAGACCTTTTGTTAGAGGTCTTTTACTTGGGTTAGGCAAGCTCGAAGTAAGCCTTGCCCTTGGACTCGGTGCGCTTAATCTCACCAGTCCCCTTAGCACCCAGCTGGGACAGCAGAGCAGCCAGACGATGCGAGGTCATGTCCTCAGGGAAGCAGGGGAAAGTCGACAGAATGTCGAGCAGGGAATACTGCACCCCAACATCCATGTTCTCGAGAATCGCAGCCTTGATAGACTCGTTCTCCGTCTGACGGGTAGTCGGCTTGCGAATGGAAGTGGACTTCTTCGCATTCTGCTCCAGACGCTTTTCAAAGAAAGCGACCATTTCGGAATCGCCCATTTCGGCGAACACATCACGAGCACGCTCGAAACCCTGCTGAATCGTCATACCGTTCTTGTTAGCCATTTTGGCTCCTTTCTAAATCGGTGTCGGTCACCACCCTATTTATTTAATCAGGAGAAGTTTTTTCTCTTGATTACGTATTTATTATACCACAGATTTGGTGGTTTGTCAAGAGGGTTTTTCGATTTTCTTTGATTTTTTTTCGAGCCTTTGCTGATAACCTCTAAGGGACTTTCCGCATCTCTCTCCCTCTTGACACTTATTATTATACTCCTTTTTTGGCAAAAGTCAAGAGGTTTTTAAAAGTTATTTTTTTAACAATTGGCGCGCCCGGGCGGTTTACATAACATAGTAGATGGGTAAAAAAAATTCTCCCCAATTTGGGGAGAACCTTTTGTCATGCAACCGTATAGGTCACACGTCCCTTGGTCTTGCCGAGGGTCACTTTACCACTTTCGACAAGCGGCTTCATGATGACGGCAATCTTCGTGGGAGCTGCTTTGTCAAGCTCAGGCACGATGCCGATGAGGTCAGCGGAAGTATAGACAACACCGCTTTCCAGAGCATCCGCAACCTTTGCGGAAATAGCCGCATTTGCGACAGCCGTCTTGGACGGGCCTTCGGCTTTCTTGCCGTGACGCTTTGCAATGGATGCTTTCAGGGCTTCAAGCCGTTCAGCAACAACTGCATCCTCAACAACTGCCAGAGCCTTGTCAAGAGCCTCAACATAAGTCATTTTCTTTTCCATGGTATCAATTCCTTTCTGGCGATGGGAGCCACCCTTAATTTAATTTATTTAATCAGGAGGTTTCCTCTCTTGATTACGTATTTATTATACCACATTTTTTTCTACTTGTCAAGACCTTTTTTTATTTTTTTTTTCGAGGTCTTTGTGGTATCTCTCTTAACCTTGTGTATTCATTATACCATAGGTTTTTGGTTTTGTCAAGAGGTTTTTTTATTTTTTTTAAGATTTTTTTTGGAGGTGTTTTGCTCTCTCTCTCAACTGACAATAATAGTATATCATACTTTTTAAAATCTGTCAAGAGATTTTTAAAAATTATTTTTTTAACAATTGGCGCCCGGGCAAAGTTAGGGGAGTTTAACTCCCCTTAATCTTCACAATCTGGATTGGCTGTAACACAAATTACAGGCCAAAAGCGATAGCCAGAACCCCAACTTCTTTCTTTAAAGCTGTCTTCTTTGATGGAAACATCAAGACAATATTTTGCTAGATACTGCTTCAAAGCATCATAGCTAAAGTATTGGCCATCAGCGTGGTAAGAAGAATCCCCATTAGCATAGACATCTTTTTCTTCAATAACTAATTGAAAAAGTTTATTGCCAGTATAATCTTTTGAGAATTCTACAGGAAAGTCAATAGTGATATTTCTTTCAAATATCTTTTCCTGTGCCGCTGAAAGCATTTTATCATTTATTTCATTTTCACATAGCTGAATAGTATTATAACAAAATTCTGTATATTCTCTTTCAGCTTCTTCTTTGCGAGCCAAGTGATACTCTTGTTCTGCTTTTTTCCTAATCCATACAAAGTCTTTCGCACAATTCATTGTTTTTATTTTCCTTTCTGTTTTGTTTGTATAACTATAATACCACAAGATTGATGATTTGTCAATAGGCTATTCAAAAAAAAATAAAAATATTTTTTTAACAATCTTTGTGTCCCGGGTGGTTAACATAATGCCGAATGGGGATTTTCTGACAAATTTTTCCCATTCGGCATTCTTTAGTTAATTAAACTGCAAAAGCTTTTCTATATTTCTGTACGATGCGCCAAGGCTGACCCTTAACCTCTGCATCATACTTCATGCGACCCCAAATAACTTTGAGAAAAATTTCTGCTTCAATCAGTACATCTTCAATACCAATGTGGTCTTCTGCGAATTCAGTATCTTTTGCAATGTAACTGTAAGCCGCTTCAGCAGAAGTCTTAATATTTCCAGCATCAGAAACCAAGCCATTTTTAATTGCCCATTTAATATAGTTCTTTGAACGCAGGAAAGAGGTTGCGGCCATCTGCCAAATGTCAAAGAATTCTATCCCGTAAGGGAACATCCATCTTTTTTTGGAACAAGTAATCAAGCGAGTATCATTGTTCAATGCTCTTTGGTCAAAACGGCAATTATAGGCGCCGACCTGAGTAACCCCATAAGTTTTCATGTCTTCAAGAAACTGTTTCCGAATGTTGCAAAAACTTTTCAACTGACGCTTGCCAGATTTAATTTCTTTTTCATACAGAGGAATTTTTTTTGCATAATACGCACTTGACATAAGTTCTTTGTCAAGATAAATATCAGCAACTGCATAGGAACGCTGCTCAAGAAATTTTCCTTCAACAGGGTCAAGCACTACCCAACCAATGTCATAAGGCAGAGGCTGTTCAACAGAATTAGCAGTTTCAGTGTCAGTAATAATCACAGGATGGTCAAATTTCATTTTATTTTTTCCTTTCTGTTGGAGGTCTTAACTTCTTTTCCCTCTCAACAATAACAGTATACCATACAATATACCAAAAGTCAAGCGATTACACAAAGAAATTTTTTGATTTTCTTTTGTAACCTACGGCACCCGGGCGCGGTTTACATAACATTATTTATAAATAAAAAAAGAGAGAACCGAAGTTCTCTCTGTGGGATTAGGCAAGGCTGTAAGCTGCCTTACCCTTGACTTTAGAGGTCACAACCCTATCGCCAAGAACCTTGACGAGAGCCGCAATCTTCTGCGGAGAAGCCTTGCCAAGTTCAGGAAGCAAGTCCTGAATCTCAGAGCCAGAGTAGACAACACCCTGCTCCATAGCAGTGAACAGACGCTCAGCCGTTTCGGCAGTTTCAATCTGCTTCTTAGAAGCAGTCGTGTGCTTAGAAGCAGCACGCTTCACAAGGGACTCACGCAAAGCAGTCAGACGCTCAACAGCAGCTTCATCAGCAACAGCGGCAAGTGCTACATCAATAGCCTCAACATAAGTCATTTTCTTAGACATGGTATCAACCCTTTCTTTTTTGACGTTCGGTCGTCACCCTAATTTGTTTTTGCTACCAGATTCTTATGCCTTTTAGTAGCGGCAAGGCTTAGTGGAGATTTTCTTTTCTCTCTCATTTTCTGTACTTATTATAGCACAGATTATTGAATTTGTCAAGAGGTTTTTTTATTTTTTTTTTTTTTTTTTGAGAGGTTTTTAATTTCTCTCTTTCCCTCTGACACTTACTATTATACTCTCTTTTTAGAAAAAGTCAATACCTTTTTTAATAAATAATTTTTTAACAATCTGAGCAGGCGCCCGGGCAGTTTACATAACATTATTTACAGGCAAATAAAAAAGAGGACTTGTGTCCTCTTTTCTTTGGGGATTAAGCAAGGGTGTAAGCAACCTTGCCCTTGACCTTGGAGGTCTCGACTCTGTCGCCCAGAGCCTTAGTTACTGCCCAGATTTTCTGAGGAGTAGCCCCATTCAGCTCAGGGATAAGATTCTGAATTTCAGAACCAGAGTAGACAACACCCTGTTCCATAGCGGCGAACAGCTTCTCGGCAATCTCAGCCGTCTCAATCTGTTTCTTGGTGGGATTGTGCGGACGATTCTTGGCACGATTCACGATGCCATCCCGCAGAGCAGTTAGTCTCTCAACGGTTTCGTTAGTCATGTTGCCATTAATAGCATTGGTCAGCGCATCAACATAGGTCATTTTCTTCATGGTATCAACCCTTTCTTAATTGGCGTTTCGGTCGCCACCCTAATTTATTTAATCAGGAGATTGTCTCTCTCTTGATTACGTATTTATTATACCACACTTTGAGAAGTTTGTCAAGAGGGTTTTTCAAATTTGTTTTCGCCTGTTACGCGTCTATCGAAAACGTTTTCCTTGGGAGCGACCCAAGCCCAGATCAGTCTATCCTTTTAGGGGAGTCTCTGTCTCCTTTGTTTCTTCTCTTGACAATTATTATTATACTCTCTTTTTTAAAAAATACAAGATGGAATTTTGCACAAAAAATAAGAATTATTTTTTCAGTTTTTGATTTTGTTTTTGTGCAGTTAGTACACTCTAACTCGGCGCCCGGGCAAATAGGGTTAGATGTCTTTAACGATCTAACCCTATTAAATTCAACCCCTCATCTTCCCAAGAATCAGGGGTAGTGAAGTTAGTTTCTTTATCTTTCCAGATGGAAGTGCAGAAATCATCAAACAAACAACAATCATGGCACTTTGTCCAATCCTTATTCTGGCGGCATCCCTCAATAATCAAGAGCATACCCTGTTCAATTTTTGCAGACCAAGATTCTTCCATTGTTTTTTTCTCCTTAAAATAATCTATTACTCCAACTATTGCAGATAAAACATAATAGCCTATGCAGAGAGTTAGGCCAATTGTACAAATGGTTTCAATCATTTCTACCACCCCTTTTTAAAATCTTTTCTTGAGTAAGAACCTTTTCCCTTTTTAGATGGGACACGGCTTGCTCTTTTACGGAAAGCAAGAAACTGCTGAAGAGTTTCATTATCCATTTTATTAGCTCTCTTATCCATTTTTATTTCTCCTTTGTTTTGATGTATTCATTATAGCATAAGTTTTAAAATCTGTCAAGAGTTTTTTGAAAAATAATTTTTTAACAATCTTGGTGCCCGGGCAAGTTAGAGGGCTTTAATCGCCCTCAAGTATAAACTCGCCAGTCTCTTCATTTATAATGCTAACAAATTCACAATCGTGGTCTACGCCTGCTTTATCAAAAGTCAAAGAGATGTTATGTAAAACAGGGTCCGCGCTGTCACAATAATCAATAATGCTACTTTTGTGGATAATATCCTCAGGTACATCAACTTCATACTGATAAATAATTCTTGAACAAACTGAAACTTTCATTTTCTTTTCTCCTTTACCATTCACTTAAATCATAAATTTTACCTGTTGATTTATTTTCAACTGAATTAATGTGACCGCAATTAAAACCGTCCCAATGATGAGCAGTGCCAAGTCTAACTAAGTCTGTTGGATCATTTGTTAAACAATAGTCAATCACATCATCAAGGTCATGATTATATTCTTCAGGCACATCCATTTCATAATCGTATTCTACGACCGCATGAACAATGTATTTCATTATTCCACCTCCCCATCATTCCAATCATTAGCACTACCCCACATGCTATTCCAACAGTCAGGGCAGATGCCAGAGATGAGCATCTCACGCTCATCAGCAGGGAGATAGGGGAACGCATCCTGTGCGAGTTTCCCATCTTTCCAATCATAATAATCGTCCTCGTTCACAAGAACATCATGGGATTCGCCGCAGAAAGGGCAAACAGTAGTAACAACAGCATCAAGAATAGTAATCATTTTTTTAAGTTCCTTTCTTAATTTCTGTAAACATTATAGCACATCTTTTGGAATCTGTCAATAGGTTTTTGAAAAATAATTTTTTAACAATTGCGGCGCCCGGGCCGAGGTTTACATAACATTATTTACTTTTAAAAGAAAGACCCCTAGATGTAGGGGTCAATCTTTTAGGCAAGCTCAAAATAAGCTTTACCTTTGGATTCTGTCCGCTTAATTTCGCCAGTGCCTTTTGCACCAAGCTGAGACAGAAGAGCCGCAAGTCTGTGAGAAGTCATGTCCTCAGGGAAGCAAGGGAAAGTGGAAAGGATGTCAAGCAGGGAATACTGAACACCTTTATCCATGTTTTCGAGAATGGCAGTCTTAATCTGTTCATTCTCACTCTGCCGAGCAGTCGGCTTGCGTTCAGAAGTGGATTTCTTCGCGTTCTGTTCGATACGTTTATCGAAGAAAGCGACCATTTCAGCATCACCTATTTCAGCAAAGACGGCACGAGCCTTTTCAAAACCCTGCTGAATCGTCATCCCATTTTTGTTAGCCATAGTATCAATTCCTTTCTGATGTTTGGTCATCACCCTTAATTACATGTACATTATAGCACATTTTTTTTGCTTTGTCAAGAGGATTCTTCAAATTTTATCTAGAATTTTTTTTGAAGTGTTTAGAGTGCTCTTGTATCTCTACTTTTTGAGGTTCTTTCGTAAAAGGCTCTAGTCTCTCCTCTTGACAATTATTATTATACTCTCTTTTTTAAAAAATACAAGATGGAATTTTGCACAAAAATAAGAATTATTTTTTCAGTTTTTGGTTTTAGTTTTGTGCAGTTAGTACACTCTAACTCGGCGCCCGGGCAGAAGCTGAGGTTTACATAACCTCAGCAATCATCAGTGTAACAGCCCATGTATGGGTCGTATCCCATGTCTTCATTATAATTCCAATCGTCCCAACTTTCATAGGGATCTTCATCGGGGGTGCATTCCGCAAGGACTTCACCAGTATGCACATCAACAATGACAATGCTCTTAATGTGGTCAAACTGACTCTGTCCGTCAATTTGTTCTTGTGCCCATTCAAGTGCTTCTTTTAGCGTATTAAAGCGATTGTCATAAGTCCAAGAAGTGCCATCCAAAAGAGAAATAGAAGCTTTGCAGCGAGTAGCATACATAATTTCAACGTTCATTGTATCAATTCCTTTCTTGATTGTATTTGTATTATATCACAGGTTTACTGATTTGTCAAGGGAAATTTATCAACATAATTTAAATCCCAATCAAAAGAATGAAAATCTTTTGGAAAGTTTAGACTTTCTAAAAATTCATTAGCTTTTTCTATTGCTTCAAATTGAGTATTTGCCTTTACTTGAAAGTAAAGAGAAATATCAAATGCGAAATTTTCCATTATTCTTTTTCTCCTTTGTTTGATGTATTCATTATAGCATAGGTTTGTTTATTTGTCAAGCACTTTTTTTAAAATATAATTTTAACAATCTTGGCGCCCGGGCAAAACAGAATGTTACCATTCTGCAATAATTTCGCCTTTATCTGTTTCTATTGAACAAATGTCTATGTATTTAGGGTCACGTACTCGAAGAGTGTTACAGCAATCTTCTGCAAGCTTAGTTATCTCTTCTGTTATTTCCCTATCAATACCTTTTTTATACTTATCATCAACTTCAATTTCCATTTCTTGATAAGCAAGGTATCCTACTTTTACTTTCATAATTAAAGTTCCTTTACAGTAATTTTCTGCTCACCTGAAATTTCAGTAATTTTCTTTTGAGCTTCTTCTTTGTTTTCAGCTTTTACGCGATATTCTACTTTGTATCCCTCACCGAGGTCTTTCTTAGCAACATAAGTTTTCATTTTTTTTATCCCTTTCTTAATTTCTGTATTTATTATACCACAGATCTTTTCATTTGTCAAGAGTTATTTTAATTTTATTTTTTCAATAAAGAAATTATGACAATGATGATCTTTAGATTTATTTTCACGAAAATCTTTTGCAAGCGTCAATGTTTTAAAAAATGCATAGCGTGGCATCTGTTCATCTTTGTAATAATAAGTAACCTTAAACCGCATACGAGACATAATTTATTTCTCCTTTTCTCTTGGTAGTAATAGTATA
Organism: Isotricha sp. YL-2021a; assembly: GCA_023806865.1. Lineage (NCBI taxonomy): Eukaryota > Ciliophora > Litostomatea > Vestibuliferida > Isotrichidae > Isotricha > Isotricha sp. YL-2021a. Next base: position 17,522 of record JAJJLH010002035.1, read on the forward strand.
ACATAATTTTTGCGGTTTGTCAATGTCTTTTTTTTGTAACTTTTGCCCGGGCAGCACTTTCACACGCTAAAGTGTGAAAGTGGATGTTATGTTAATCTTTTTTATCTCTCGGTTTGGCGAGAGTCAGCCGATAGGTTTCGTGATTATACACAAAAGACAACTCGCGTTCATTATTTGTAATAATCACTTCATCATCGGTGATTTCATTGAGGATATCTGCAAGATACTTCATTAAGTACCGCCGAATTTCATTCGGTTTACGGAGTCTGGATTTCCCAGGCTTAGAATCAGCACGCATCATTGTAGAAGCGACTTTCTGCTGTTCAGCAGTCAAATTTACTGAAACATCGTTCTCATCATCTTTGAGAAGCTGAATTGCTTCTTCTCTGGTGAGGTCAAGATTTTTCATCATTTTAAGAATATCTTTTTCTTCAAAAGCCATTTTACTTTACCCCTTTCTTATTTACATGACCATTATACACTCTTTTTTGTTATTTGTCAATTGTACAAATTGCACAAAATTTTTCGTGAAAGTTTTAACAATGTGCCCGGGCACCACAACATCTTGTGGTTTATCCCACGATTGCCGTGAGGACTTGCAAGATGTTGTGTACATCGTAAGCAGTGCCTACCCAATTATCACGATTCGGCTGTTCATCATCAAAGAGGATTCCGAAAGCATGGTCAGCAAGAAACTGCTTTGGGGTTCCATATTTTGCGATTTTGATTTCATCAAAATGGACAGAGCCGAGGTGTTTAGAAAGCCAATTTTCTTTTGCTTTTGCAACTCTATCGCCGTATTCATCAGAACCGCCACGAGAGAGCCAAGAAATAATTCCGATTTTCCAACCTTGATTTTGGAGTTCGTTCAAGAGTCTTGCAAGTTTTCTCATGTCTACGAGAGGTTTTGCTTCTCTATAAGGTTTAGTTTGTTCAGCAATCAAGGAATCCAACCAATTTTCAACTCCGTAAAGGTCAGCAATCGTACCATCCATGTCAAAATAAATCGCTTTAACCATTTTGTTTTTCGCTCCTATCCTTTATTTTCTATAAATATTATAACATATTTTTCCCAAAAAGTCAAGAGCGAGCGCTTCGTCAAATTGCACAAAATTTTTCATGCCGTTTTGTAAGAGTTTCCGGACTCAATTTCAGGATTGCTTGTGAAAAAACAAACAAGGGGTGACAGCGCCGAAATTTTTTGTAACTATATTGTAACCACCACCACGGCATGGTCGCGGAAATTCACGCTATTCGCGGTTTAGTGGCGCGCGAAAAATTTCACAATGGGTGCCCGGGCAAAATGGTTTTTTAGAATTTAATTTTGAAAAAGAAAGGGAGGGCGCTCTGAAAACCTAAGAAGCGCCCTCAAAGAAAGGAGGTAAAAAATGAAAAAGCAAGATATCAAATTAAGCCACAAAGTTTAGCAATTAAAGGAATAAACGGCACTTCAAAAATAAAGAATAACATTGGGAAATTTGTATCTTCATCTTTGCAAGTTAAGATTCCTATAAATCCCATCATTGCCCAAATTATTAAAATAAGAATAAAACAAATCATTCTGCACAGAACCTTTCTGGATGCCGTTCATGACATCTCAAAATTGTTTCTAAATCTTTTGTTGTCCAATCTGCTGATTCGCACATTTCTGCGAATTCAATTGTAATTGGGTGTTCATAGCCGTACAGTTGAGCCATCATGCGGACGAGGTATTCTCTATAATCAGAAGTCATTTTCGTTTTCTCTCTTTCTCAATTTCTGTATTTATTATAGCATACATTTTACTGCTTGTCAATAGTTTTTTTAAAATTATTTTTTAAAATTTTGCACACGGATATTATGTACAATAATTCCATTTTTGATTTTCCGATAAGCCTGTTCTGCTTCCCAACAATCAGAATAGGATCCTCTAAACCAAAGTTCATTATCAACTTTTTCATATATAATAAATTCAAATTTATAAGCTGAATCGGGCACATTTTTGAGTTCCATTATTTAATTTCTCCTTCATCTTTTTGCTATTGGTATTATAACACGAATTTTTACTCTTGTCAATAGGAGAATGCCGAAAAAATTCCCATTTTTTTGTCAAAAAAATGTCAAACCGCAGCTTTTTTGCCCGGGCAGAAAGGGAGGAGCATTTCTGCCCCTCTCCTATTTAAGCGTGATAGATTTTTCCATCAATGACATAGATAAGAGTTTCTATCCCGTCATAGTCATTGATTTCATAGTCGGTAAAGTTGTCAGGAATTTCTACAACTTTAAGCTTGGTTGCCCTACCTTTGTCGTGGATGTTCTGCCCCATCTTATCAAACAGAGCGAGCAGGTCAGGGTCATTACGGGGAATTTCCCATTCATCCTTGCCGAGGAAGTTTTCAACTTCCTCAGAGAGGGAAAAACCACCATAGCACTTATTAAGCAGAAAACGCATTGTTGTAATTCTCCTTTGTTTTGATGTATTTATTATATCATATTTTTTTCTTTTTGTCAAGAGGAAAATTTAAAAATCTTCCTCTTCTTCAAATTCTTCGAGATAGCCTTTAAAGCTTTTCCATCCTGTATAGTAGTTCAGAATAGCGCAGGCGGTTTCTTCATTGCACCCGCCAATAGCAAAAGCTAAATCAAGCGCATCTTCGTTTACATTGACTACATCACGCAGAATGTCGTACATTTCTTCCCAATCCATTTTATTTATCTCCTTTATTTTGATGTATTGATTATAACACGAGATCGTTATTTTGTCAAGAGGAAAATTGAAAAATTTTTGGGGAAATTTTGCCCGGGCAAATTGAGGAAGCTGTTGCACTTCCTCAAGCAGCAGGTTGGCCCAGGCGCACCTGTTCATTTTTATAGAGAATTTTCATGACCCATGTAGGAGCTTTGCTTACACCATGCCCTTGTACATATACCGACACTCCCTGATTAATAGTTGCGATATAGGCCGTTACTAATTTTTTAGTTTCTCTATTGGTGATGATGATAACTCCTGTATCAGTCAATATGCGGGAGACTCTAGGGTCATCTCGACTAGGGGAGGATGCAATCTCATTTCCGATACCGATAGTATCGATAATGTATTCTAATCTGTTTTTACGGTCATTCATTGCGTGATAAGTCATATTGCTTTTCATTTTTTATATATCCCCTTTTCTTGATTTTGTGATATCATTATACCATATCTTGCTCTATTTGTCAATAGGCTTGAGAGGGTTTTTATGCCCTCTCGTTCAGCCATGTGAGCATTTTTTTGCTCTCTGCTTTGCAACGGATTTTGTAAGCACCGCCGTTTTTCTCGCTCTCTCGCTCGATATGGCAGAAGGTGTAAACGAATGTTTTGAACTCGTCTTTATCCATGAAATATGCGGTATAATCTTCCGCCACATAGCACCATTCGTTGCTATGGCATTTGCAAGCATATAGTGCCCATATGGCATCAAAATCGGAAAGACCCTCGCAAAGGTTGCCAGACATAAGAGTAAATTTGCTTGCTTTGATACTGATATGACGGTCGCCGACGTTTACGTCACTATCCTTGTCATATGAGGTGTGGTCATGAGTTACACGGGTAATTCCAACATATGAGCAAACAGTCCATTCACGGGCAATGCCAGCGTTTTTTACGCTTGCAGCAGGAGCGAATTTCGAGATGTTAGTAGATTTCATTTTTGTTTTCCCCCTTGATTTATTTTCTATACGTAGTATAGCATAAGTCTTTCCGGTTGTCAACACTTTTTTTACATTTTTTGCGATTTTTTTTAAATTTGTGCAACTTGCACAAAAGCCTGTTATCGTTTTGTAACCATGTGATAGTTAATTAATTAACAAGCTAAATTCCTAAATTCGGTGAATTAGAGAATTAGTGACTTTAACGATTTAGCGATTTAAAGTGTAACACTTTAAATCATTAAACTGTAATGATTTAGCGAACTAAACTGTAAAACTTTAAATCGCTAAAGTCTGTTAAATTTTTAACAAATTCACCACTTTAAATCGCTAAAGTGTAATGATTTAATTCGCTAAAGTGTTACACTTTAAATCGCTAAAGTATTACAAATTGGTAACAAATAGTTACAAAATGGTAACAGTTACAGGAAATTACAAAATGGTAACAAATGGTTACAAATAGTAACAAAAAATTACAGAATAGTTACAAAATCGAAACACGCCTTGCCGGCGGGGCCGCACACCCGTAGGCAAGGCGGCAAAAAGATAAGTAAAAATAAAAAAAATGTATAATTATAGATGTGAAATGTATAATTATACAAGATAAAAAAAAATGCCCGACCTTTCGTCGAGCTGGGAGTTCTGTGGTGGCTTCCACACCGGATTCTTTCGCATTCCGCGCGCTCTCTGGATTTCAGGAGAGAGTGTCCCGCCTGCCCTATCGCGCAGGTCATTCGCTCGCTTTGCGAGGTCAGCGGGCTTTCCCGCTTGACTTCCCTGTCCCATCAGGAAGTTTTCGGTCTCCTATTTTTATACCGCGGGACTGGGGGGCGACCCCTTGCTACTTTGTGAGGATGGCGCGCTCACGTTTCGCATACGCGGTGAGTTTTTGGTGTCATCGCGCACTCCTGCGCTCGCGGCGGGCAAGCCTCCACCGACCGGGGTCTCTCTTCACTTTCTGGATTTATTATAACACAGAATTCTTTGTTTGTCAAGACTTTTTTTATTTTTTTTTAAATTTTTTTTGGCTCCCTCTTTTTCCTTTTTAGGAAATGGCACTGAATTTCACAAGCCTTTTTAGGGTCTTATCAGGTCTTACCACGTCATGATTGACGAATTACTGCCTTGCCTTTTTGCGGTTGTGTGGCACCCGCGCTCCGGATTATTTGGCATACCGCGCCCCCTCAGGATTTCGGCTGAGAGTGAGCCGCTTGCTGTATCGATGCAAGTCACTCGGCAGGAGCCTCTCTCAGTGGCTCTTCTGAGAGCTTTACCCGATTTCTATACCGCCCGAGGAGCCGGGTAACCAGTGGCTGTCGGTTTTTCCGTACAGCGGTGGCTGGCGGTTGAGATTTTGGGGTCATGGCGCATCTCCTGCGCTCAGGGGGGACAAGTCAACCCCCGGGGTCTCTCTCACTTTCTGAATTTATTATAGCACACTTTCTTTCAATTGTCAAGACTTTTTTTTTATTTTTTTTTATTTTTTTTACGGTGAAAGAGGATTACTCCTCTCCACGCAGGAGAGCCTGCAGCTCTTCCCACTCACCGCCGTGGATTTCAAAATATTCCATTTTGCGCCCCCCTCTCTTTAGGATGGTCTTATTATAGCAGATAATGCCCGGGCTGTCAATAGTTTTTTTAAAAATTTTTTTGTCATTTTTTTGTAACCATTGGGGCAACCTCCCCCACATCTCTCAAAAAAAGCCTCCCCCTCCTCTACCCGGGTGTGGCTTCCCTCAGCCTGTGCTTATATTATAGCACAAGCCGGGCTGTTTGTCAAGCTTTTTTTATTGTGCATTTTGCACAAAAATAAAAAAAAACAAAAAGTTACAAGGCGCCGGCCGAAATGTTACTACTTTGTAACCATTTTGTAACATTCCCTACCCACTGTTACCATTTTGTAATCGTGGGGTTATGGGAATGTAACTTTTGTTACAAAATGGTTACAAATCGGCGCAAAAAGTTTCACAATTATTACAATTCGGTAACACGGCCTGCGGCCGGGGCGCAGAACCGGAGGCGGGGCGATGAGAGGATGAAAGGAAAAACGCGACCTCTCCCACTAATTACCTAATTCATCAGATCTCCGAATTAGTGGGGCGAGATTGTTAATCTTTTAACAAATCGAAAAATTACAAAAAGGTAACAAGATCTTTTTGTCTTGTTACCTTTTAAAGTAGGGGAACTTTCCGGCCCTTCAACTGCTTTTGCAACTTGCGCTCACCAGTTCCCCTTTTTCATTTTCTGATTGTATTATAGCACAACCGGCTTTATTTGTCAAGAGTTTTTTTTAAGATTTTTTTGCTAACTCTTTAGAATAGCAATGAATTTTTCTTAACAGTTCTTTTTCCCGTATCGCATAACTTTTTGCGTTAATACCTGTCCATGGTTTCGGGGGAAGTGCGTCAATCTGATACTGATAAGATTCAATTCTTTCTTTCAACATTTCTTTAGTAAGTTTCATTTTTTTTATTTCCTTTCTTTTTCTTTCTGATTGTATTATAGCATAACCTTTTCCGATTGTCAAGTATTTTTTTAAAAACAGAGGATTTTTTTTAATCCTCTGTTTTATTATCTAAATACTTTTTTGCGTATCTGTGCATTTGTTCGCACATCCGCACACAACCATCCACGCCGTAAACAAAGAAATTCAGCACTAACAGAGGTATGAAAAGGATTACATTACCGATAAATTGAGCTTTAGTCATTTTTTAAATTCCTTTCTGGTTTTTTCTTGGGTGTCCTTCCCTCTTTCTGATTGTATTATAACATAACCGGTTTTATTTGTCAAGAGTTTTTTTTTAAAAAATGCAGGAAATTTTTTATTACATTTCCTGCATATCCTTGGCATGGGAATCAAAGTCATCCCAACCAGTGTAATAGAACAGAATGTCAGAAGCAGTCTTTTCATTCTGCCCATTCAGGCTGAAAGCAAGGTCAAGAGCTTCTTCGCTCACACCAACACAGTCGCGGAGATAATCATAGGTAGAGTCAAAATCAAACACGAGCTTACCATTCACAAAATCAAACATTCTTTTAATTCCTTTCTGGTTTTGTCGGTTTTCCTTCCCTCATCTTGATTACATTATAGCACAACCTTTTCCGGTTGTCAAGTATTTTTTTTAAATTTTTTAATTTTTTTTTAGATTTCAAAAAGACTTCCGATGTAGCCAATAGCAAAAGCAATTGCCGCGATTCCTACAAAGATGATCCATGCAATAGTCATTTTCTTTTTCCTCTTTTCTCTTGGATTGATTATACTATACCACATCCGGCTTAATTTGTCAATGACTTTCTTTTGTAACTTTTGGTTAGATGCCTTTAACTAAAAGGCGACCTTCCCCTCTTCTGCCCGAGTGCGGTTTCCCTCAACCTATGATTGTATAATAACATAATTGCCCGAGAATGTCAAGAGCTTTTTTAAAAATTTTCAAAAAAATTTTTTGGTTTGCCCGGGCAGTTACTTTGTTAATTAATTAATTAACAATTTTACTATATTAAAAAGAAAGAGTTTTTAAGCTCTTTCTTTAATCATCTTATTTGCTTTTCTTGCAATCGTGTTTTCGTATGCTGCCATTGTCCATTCAACTTTAAAGTTTTTACCATCTTCTTTGACAAATCTTTTATACATTCTTTTTGCCAAGATGCGAGTTCTTTCTTTGGTTGTTTCGTTCTCTTTCGTAGTATTTGCAACCCATGCAGCAGCTTTCTCGATTGTGCTCTTATTAACTTTCATTTTATTTTCCCTTTCTGGTTTTGTCGGTTTTCCTTCCCTCATCTTGATTACATTATAGCACAACTGGTTTTATTTGTCAAGAACTTTTTTTATTTTTTTTAAAAAATTTTTTGCTTTGTTGCCCGGGCAGGCAGGTTTGTTAATTAATTAACTATCAATCTTTTTCTAATAAAAAAGACTTCTCATGCCGAGAAGTCTTTAAACATCGCCACAGCAGTTTTCTTGTTGTAGAAGATGTTAAGCAAATCGCCGTCCATGTAAAGCTCAAATCTGGTTGTCGTTGCTTCAATCATCATCAGCTTAATGCCGTTTTTATCGCCAAGGATAGAGATTGTGGCTGACTGCTTCAAAGCAGTTCCGCAGCTTGCGTCTCTGCCGTTGCTGCAAGCTTTCTTGTCGTAATCAGTAGAAGGGGAAGAATACATCACATTGGCATTGTTATTATCGAAGTTGTAGAATTTCATTTTTTTTATTTCCTTTCTTAATTTCTATAGTTATTATAGCAGATACAGTTCCGGTTGTCAAGACTTTTTTTTTAAGAAAAAGAAGATTTTTTAATCTTCTTTTTCTATCGTTCCGAGCAGTTCCCAGCCGCCAAATTTGGGAAGCCAATCAATAGGCATTTCGTAGATTTCGCCAGAATAAGTTGATTTCCAAAGATTTACTTTCATTTTTTTCATTTCCTTTCTTGTTCTTTGTGATTGTATACTACTACAGCCGGTTGGAAATGTCAAGTATTTTTTTTTGGAAATCCTTAAATATTTTTAAGGACTTCCAAAATATTATTGACGTTGTAGGACTTGCCAGACCAAGCATTTCTGTTCTGTTCTTCATCGTCAAACAGAATATCATTTTCAGAAGAACAAAAATTATTCTTGCAGTAACCATACTTTACGATGTTGATTTCATCGAACCGCACAGAACCGAGATGCTTTGCAAGCCAAGCTTTTTTTGTTTCGGTAACTGCTTCATTATAATCATCAGAACCGCATTTGCTAAGCCAAGAGATAATAACAATTTCATTGCCTTTCTTCTGGAGATTATTGAGAAGTCTTGCAAGGCTATTCATGTTTACCATGACTTTTGCTTCCGCGTAAGGCTTTACATCTTCAGCGATAAGATACTCGAGCCAATTTTCCACACCGTAAAGATTAGCGATAGTTCCATCCATGTCAAAGCAGATTTTCATTTTTTTTTAATTCCTTTCTTGTCTCTTTCTGATTGTATTATAGCAAATCTTTTGCCGGATGTCAATGACTTTTTTAGAAATTTTTTGTCTTTTTTTTGTAACCCCCCTCCCCCTATTTTTTACTCTGCCGAGGTTTTGGGATTGTTAGTTTTTTAATAAACAAGCGATGACATTGCCGAAATTTTTTGTCACTATTTTGTAACCACCACCACGGCATGGTCGCGATTTAAATCGCTAAAGCACGGTAATAGAAAGTGCCCGGGTACTTTTTACGAGTGTAATTATTAAATAAAAAAAATGAAAGAGATTTAAATCTCTTTCAATACCATTTGCTCTCTTTGTATTCTGTATAAGCTTCATAAATTCTGTCCATTGAACAATAGGAAATAGAAGCGCTTCCGTAGCTATCCTTTTGCCATTTTCTTGTTGTTCTAATAACGCTTGTATCTTTTTCTCTTTTTCTCATTCTTTTGATTTCTGCATCAAAAGCTCCAGAGCTATAATTGGAATAAATTTCGTAATCATCTTCGGAATGGTAATAAGTATAAGTCATTTTTTTTAATCTCCTTTTCTTTTTGTGATTTCATTATAATACTTTTTATTTCTTAACCTGTCGTTTTACTTGTACAGGTTAGCGGCTTTTTTCAAGCCACTAACTTCTGCCAAACTTCTGTGTTGTTGTTGTAGTTAACTACATTCCATAATTTCTTTGGAAGTTTTGTTGTGCCTGTTGCTCTTGCATAAACTGCTGTAGCCTGTTGAACACTTGCAATCCATGCAGTTATCATCATTCCATCTTCTGCCAGAATTGCAATAACTCCTGTTGTGGTAAGAACTGCTGTGCAATCTCTGCCTTTTTTGTCCGGTGCTTCAACAAGTGTTTTTCCCCATCCGACAGTTTTCTCAATAATGTCAATTCTAACTTGCCTGTCAATGATTACATGAGCACTCATGTTTGTTAAATTGATTTCTTTCATTTTTTGTTTTCTCCTTTATTGATTTCTTGAGTAGATTATAGCACAAGATGCCCGGGAAATCAACAACAAAATGGTTACAAAATAAAAAAATTTTTGTCTTTTTTTAGAGTGCGGAATGGGAATTTTTTGACATTTTTTTCGGCAATTCTGCCAGGGCACATTGACTTTGTTAAGTTATTAATTTAACAATTTTAGGCTATTAAAAAAGCGTCCTTAATCAAGAACGCTTTCCCATGTTTCACCGCCGTCATAAGAAAACTGACAAGCGGTGATTGTGATTTCTCCATCTCTGGCAGCGTCCCAATAATCTGCCCAGATAGTTAAGGAATAATCCCAAAACTCAGTAGCAAAATAATGATTAAAATTGTCGATATAAGTGATAGAAAATTTCATTGTAAGTGTCTCCTTTGTTGTTTTGATGTATAGATTATAACAAATAAGTAATCAAAATACAAGTAGCAAATTGCACAAAATAAAACAAAATTTTAAACTTGTTTTTGTGCAATTTGCTGTCTCGATAATTAATTGATTAATTCAATTAATTAATTCAAGAATCTATTCTCTGCGTATCTTGTTTTCATTTAGGTCGTCCCACTTGATTGATTTCTTGAGTAGAATATAATAGATTAATCGTCCTTTGTTAAAAGCTTTTTTAACAAAAAATAAAAAAATTTTTTGACATTCTCTGCATTGCAAACCTGTGCAAACTATTCGAAGATTTTTTCACAAGCCAAGCAACTGGTGTAATCTCTTGCAAAATTTTGTCATTATATTGTAACCAGCAGCAAGGGATGGTCGCGAATAGTCTCGCTATTCACGGTTTATAGAAATGCCTGTTTGTGCAAGTGCCAATGCCAGCGCATCCCCTCAGCTTGTTAAATTAATAACTTAACAAAGTCTGCCAATAGTAGCAAAGAGTGCGCATGCCAGCCAGCTTGTTAAGTTATTATTTTAACAAAGCCGGTCGCGCTCTACTTTTCCATGCTATTGGAGTTTGTTAAGTTATTAATTTAACAAAGCTGGGTATGTTGTTAAAAGGTTAACAAAGCCGACAGTGATTGCTTAATAGAGTGTCCAGTCTACATAAATAGTCTATTACATCTTTTTCTCTTGGTGTAAGTGGGTTTGTTAAATTATTATTTCAACAATGTTAGAATAATAAAAAAAGAACCGCGGTTCTTTAGAGAACCACGGTCTGGCCCTTGGCTTCGAGCCAAATGGCTTCGTGCCCTGCCTTGCGCCACTGCTTGCAGTTGGATTCTTTATCATCGATGAGAGTGCCGGTCTCTGTCTTCATGTAGTTGGCTTTGTTGCCGTGCCCTACAATGATGATGATGTTTTCGGCTTTCATCTCAGGGAGATACTTTGCAAGCCAGTCGATTTTGCCCTGCTTGGCGGCTTCGTTTGCAGCGAGGGAAGAGATGAACACTTCGTTGCCCTCGGCAATCAGGTTCTTTGCTACTGTAATGTTCTCCATGAAAGCAGGGAGATTTGCAATGTAGTCATAGGAGAGAGCCTGTTCTCTGCAAGTATAGCCAGAGTGAAAATCAGCGAGAACGCCGTCCATGTCGAAGTAGAAATTCTGAGAAGATTTCATTTGAGGTATCCTTTCTGGTTTGTTGGGTTTTCCTTCCCTCTTTCTGATACAAATTATAGCAGAAAAGATCGGGAATTACAATAGGCAAAATGCACAAAATTAAAGAATTTTTCAATAGATTTTTTAGAGAAAATCACAAGAAATCAATAGGTTCTTTGTGCAACTTGACAGGGGGTCAGTAGTGCTTAGTTTGTTAAAAGTTTAACAAAGTCGCTCCATAGATTGTTAAGATAATAATTTAACGAGGGCAAGGCGACAATAGTAGTCTGTAGTTAGATAAAATAAACACAAGTTAAATTCTCTTAACAAGGCGGATAAATTGATAAATTATTATTTTAACAAGGGCGAGGCGACAATAGTAGTCTGATATTTTTTTAACAAAGTCGAGTATAGTAGTAAAAGCAACTAAGGTGGCATAAGTGCCCACTTATAAATAATAATACCTTGGTTGATTAAACTACTTTAGTTATATTGTTATTTCGTAGATGTAGCTCAAAAAAGATTAGCACCAATAGTTGATTAGTTAAAATTTTAACAAACTCGCCAATCTCACACCTGTAAGATTTTTAGTGATTTAGCGAACTAAAGTGATGCGCCACGTTAGTTGATTAGTCCTTAATGATTTAGTGAACTAAAGTAATACGCCACGTTAGTTGATTAGTTTTTAATGATTTAGTTCGTTAAAGTCTTGACCTAGTGACTGTGTTACTTGTTAAAACTTTAACAAACTTTAGTGATTTAGCGAACTAAAGTAAATCGCCCCATAGGAGTCGGGACATTTTAATACTGTAGTATAGTAAAGCGTAGATAATTATAGTCTTGTATGGTCTTTAGTGATTTAGCGAATTAAAGTAAAACGCTCATAGGCATCGGAACACTTTAGCATTGTAGTGAACTAAAGTGTTTAGTCTGCAGGATAGGTGGTAGGTCTCTCCTCTGGTTGGTGGTAGGGATACGGGACAACGCGCGAAAAAAAAGTTTTGCATCGTTGTGACACGAAATTTTCACATTGTTATATATATCACAAACTCGGCTCCGCCGGGGGTAAAGAGACGTGAAGGAAGCGGCCTCGCGCAGCGAGTATAATAGACTACATGCGCTAATGTGAGATAAAAAAGTTATAGGGGGATAGGGGTACGTTTTGACGGGCGTGTGAGATCGAATCTTTCGATAGGTCTAAAAATTTCGGACAATAGACAAGTAGTGAAGGTTTATGAGTTGGGAACGGGGGTATCCCACACTACTCTCCCCCCCCCCCCCCTCCCCTCGTCGGTGGAAAACGTTAAGCTGTATGCAATACCCCATACCGGGGGGTGGGTTGTCGGAAACGAAAAAAATATATCTATTATATAATATAGGTGTGGTTTTCCGAAAAAGTCAACGCATTTTTTATTTCGGAATACGAATATAATAAAAAAAGAGAAGCTTAATCAAGCTCCTCTTCTTCTTCATGACGTTTAAACGCAATATACTGTTCATCATCAATATCAATTACATAATAATCCATTTTTTCTCCCAATTCAAAACCAAATCTACTTCTAATTCCAGAAGGAATAGTTAATCTTCCACCTTTATCAATTTTACGACTAGCATTTTCAGGCATAACTTTAACATTAGTACTCACTTTAAATTCTCCTTTATAATTCATTTATATTTATATTAAACCATTTAGCAAGAATATGTCTATGACAAAAATCATTTTTCTTTTCATAACAACATAGTACTACATTACCATATTGTTTATCCAACTATCGTAACAACGTAATCCACTTATCTTTATCCAACTTTTCCAACTATTTCTTATATTCTTCTGCAAAAACAAATTCATCTATTTCTTTACTCTTAAACCTATTCAACAACGCATCTTCCGGCGCCAAATCTGTCAACGCAATCATCTCATTACTCGGCGGATAACGGCAAACGGCGCATATCAAACTATCTCTTGGAAAATGTCGCCAATTACTAAAACAACTTGTATATATCATTTTTGATTTTTTTCTCCCTTTTTTCTATATATATTATAACATATTTTTTTTTTTAAATCAAGTGGGTCCGACATAATCAATCTAAAAAATTTAAAATTAACAACAGTTGACAAAGAATTTTTTTTCTGTTATAATTATAAGTGTGATTGGAGGTTGATAGTTTGATTAAATTAGACTATTCACTTGAATCTCCACAAGAAAGAAATGAACTAGTAAAAAAGATACTTGAAGAAAATCCCGAACCTAACGAGAAATATCTTGAAGTACTTGCCGACTATCTCATTCTTTGCATGGAGAAACAAGAAAAGAAAGAAAGAAAAATTCTCACTGACAATCGTATGACAACAGTTAATCGTCGTGAGACTTCCTTCGAAGGTCTTGTTTCCCAATTTGAAAATGGCGAAGATGGTATATATAATTTAATTACAAATAATAAAAATATAATTTTTCATCCAAAAATAACAATAACTAAAAGAGATTTAGAAGAAATACCCTTATTACGATAGTTGCGCGATGCCATAGAAATTTGGGAACAAAAAGCAAAAACTGCTTCCGGTCGTGAAGCATACATAATAAAAAGAACATTAATTGATTTGCGCAAAGATCAATACATAATCAAGAACGCGTACCGTAAACCAATAGTGCCAATTAAATTGATTCGTTCAAAAAGAACTGTGCAGCTTGATGGAAAAATGTGGTTGGACAAAGATGATTAGATTAATTATTCTGGATTTACCTTTTTAGACCCCAAGGTATGTGAGGCAGTATTGTGTAATTACTCAAAATTAAAAGAAGATAGTTATGGTAATTTTGAAGATGATACATGGTATATGATTTATGATTTTGAAAAACTTTGCGATAAGGCATTAGCAAAATATCCAATTTATATGCGCATCGTAGAATATAAAATAGATAAAATGCCAAATCTTGATATTCAAGAAGCTATTCAAGTAGAGTTTGGAATTAAACATAGTATAGAATATATTTCCTCATTATGGAGAAATAAAATTCCAAAATTAATTGCTGAAACAGCTACTGATGAATGGCTTGAATATCATTTTACTTTTGAAGAAAAAGGCAAATTTAAACGATGCAGTCGATGCGGTCGTATTAAAATTGCACATAATAGATATTTTTCTAAAAACAAAACTAGTAAAGATTCATTTTATAGTATATGCAAAGAATGTCGAAATGCGGGTTCTCAGAAAAATATGCGCTTGGCCAAAGTTAATTCATCTAATTAAAAGAAAAATTTTAATTTGAAAAGAAGGTGAATATTATGGCAGCAGGTATGGAATAGCGTTTTTGCTCTAAATGCAAAAAAACAATGAATATTGATAATTTTTATCAATCTAAAAATGAAGAAAAATATCCTGATAAATATTTAAATATATGTAAAAAATGTTTAACAATGCATGTAAATAATTGGGATCCTAATACTTATTTATGGATTCTTTAGGAATGTGATGTTCCTTATATCCCAGATGAATGGAATAGTTTACTTGCAAAATATGGAAAAGATAAATCTAAAATGACAGGCGCTACTATTTTAGGTCGTTATCTTTCTAAAATGAAATTAAAATAGTACAAAGATTATAGCTGGAAAGATACTGATTTTCTTCGTGAATTAAATAACAGTAAAATAGAATAGGCTATGAAATAGCAAGGTTATGATATTTAGGAAATTACTGAAACTTTAAATCAATTAAATTTTGAAGTTCCAAATAAAGAATTAGAAATTCCAAAAGAAGTATTAGAACCAACAGAATAGCCAGAATATGTTCCTACCGCTTATGATTTGCCGACTCCTACATATTCATATGAAGTAGCTCCAGAAGAAGAAGATAGTTTAGTTAGTTAGTTAACTGATGAAGATAAACTTATGCTTCGAGTAAAATGGGGAAAAACTTACAAACCTGATGAATGGATTCAATTAGAAAAGTTATATAATGAAATGATGGAATCTTATGATATTCAATCTGCGGGACATATTGATACATTAAAAATGATTTGTAAAACTTCTTTAAAAGCAAATCAACTTCTTGATATTGGAGATGTTGATGGTGCATAGAAGATGGTTAAAATGTATGATATGTTAATGAAATCTGGTAAATTTACTGCAGCATAGAATAAAACTGAAACAGGTAATGCAGTAGATTCTATTTCTGAATTAGTTGCGATGTGTGAAAAAGATGGATTTTTTCCGCGTTATTATGTTGATGGGCCTAAAGATAAAGTTGACCGCACTCTTTAGGATTTACAAAATTATACTAGACAATTAGTAACTGAAGAAATGAATCTTGGTGATCTAATTGAATCTGCGGTTAGATAGATTCAAAGCGATAAAGAAAAAGAAGCAGATATGAGTGCAGATGCTGCTAATGATGATGAAGTATTTGAATCTGAATTATTTGATGAAGATAAAGAAGCATTTCTTAACGATGAAGATTTTTAGTAGTTATAGAATCTTATTGAAGAAGATGAAGTCAGTGATGAAGAATATCTTGCTTCTTTATTAGAGGAAGGAGATCTGATATAATGGCTTTAAAAGATATATTAGATCTCTCATCTGGAGAAAAAAAGAAAATAGGTGTATCAAATGAACGACTTGAACCGATAAAACCATATATTCGTTAGTATGTATCCTATTGGAGAGAGTATCCAGATATGTTTATAGATTTTTTATAGACAGGTTTGGATGGTGAAATTCCTGAAAATGGATTACATTTTTATTTTTATCAAAGATGTTTCTTGCGAGTATGCATGCGATATAAATATGTATATATGGTGTTTCCTCGTGCATACTCAAAATCTTTCTTATCAGTATTAGTTTTAATGATAAGATGTATTCTTTATCCAAGGTCTAAATTATTTGTTACATCAGGTGGTAAAGAATAGTCTGCAAGTATTATAAAAGAAAAAGTAGATGAACTCTGTAATTTAGTGCCGGCATTAGATAAAGAATTAGATAGACGACCCGGTAAAACTCGTATTAGTAAAGATTATTGTATATTCATGTTTAAAAATGGATCATATTTTGATAATATTACTGCTACTGAAAAATCTCGTGGTAAACGTCGTCATGGTGGTTTAATTGAAGAATGTGTTGGAGTAGATGGGAAAATTTTGTCAGAAGTTATTATTCCTACAATGAATGTTGCGCGACTTTGTATGGATGGAACATCACAGCCAGAAGAAACATTAAATAAAAGTTAGATATATGTTACTACCGCAGGATGGAAAGGAACCTTTGCATATGATAAACATATTTAGTTATTAGTATGGATGGTTACTGAACCAGAAAAAGCATTTATTATGGGTGGTAGTTGGCGTATCCCTGTTTTAGTTGGTTTAATGGATAAGACATTTGTTAAAGATCTTCAACGAGATGGTACTTTTAATGAAGCATCTTTTAGTCGTGAATATGAAAGTTCTTGGTCTGGAACTACTGAGAATGCTTTCTTTAATGGAGAAACTTTTGATAGACACAGAGTATTACATCAACCAGAATATGAATATTCTGGAAGATCAAGTACAAAAAGTTATTATGTGCTGTCTGTTGATGTAGGCCGCAAGGGATGTGATAGTGTTATATGCGTTTGGAAGGTAACTCCTCAATCTACAGGTCCTGCAATTAAATCATTAGTTAATATGTATACAATGAGTGATGCTCATTTTGAAGATTAGGCTATAAAATTAAAACGATTATTTTATAAATATAAAGCGAGAAGATTAGTAATAGATGCTAATGGTCTTGGAATTGGTTTAGTTGACTATATGGTTAAAACATAGCGTGATCCCGAGACCGGCGATGAGTTTCCTGACTTTGGTGTTTATGGTGGTACTCAAGATGATGTTATTGAAGAGTATAAACGATTTAGAACTGATAATACTGAAGAAGAAGCAATGTATTTAATTAAAGCTAATGCGCCCATCAATACAGAAGCACATGCTAATTTTTAGACTTAGTTAAATGCGGGAAAAATTAAATTTTTAATTGATGAACGTACTGCTAAAGCTAAACTTTTAAATACAAAAGCTGGACAAAAAATGTCGCCAGAAAAAAGGGCAGAGTATTTAAAACCATTTACTTTAACTTCCATTTTAAAAGAAGAGTTGAGTAATCTTCGTGAAGAAAACGAAGGTGTTAATATCATTTTAAAATAGGCAAATAAAGGTATTCGTAAAGATAAATTTTCTGCTGCTGAATATGGTTTGCTTTATATTAAAATGGAAGAAGAAAATAAAAAGAAAAAGAAAAAATTTAAAATCACAGATATGATGTTTTCTACTTAAAGAGGTAATACAAATGAAAGCTAGTAGAGGAGAAATCTGTATTTATGAAATTCTTAAAGAAGCAGGTTTTCATTTTGAAGAAGAATTTTCTTTTCCAAACCTTATGAGTTCAAATGGAAGACCTCTTCGTTTTGATTTTGTAGTATTTGATGATGATGGTAAAATTGATTTTCTTATTGAATATTAGGGTAGACAACATTATGAAGCTACTACTAAATTTGGTGGGAAAAGAGGTTTATACCAATAGCAATTTAATGATAATAAGAAAAGAAGATTTTGCGCTTTAAATGGATATAAATTAATTGAAATTCCATATTATGAAGAAAATCTTATTTCTTATGATTATATCATGAATAAAGCTGGATATTAAGGAGGGAGTACAGATTGGACGAAATTTTTGAAGAACCTACTACTACCCAGGTTGAAGAACCTAGACAAAATACTATCCATGCTAAAGGTTTTGATTTATTTAACTTTGGATATGCTGATCCTAGTAAACTAACTCCCGAATAGATAGCTGAATATGGTAAAATAAAAGTTGGAGTAAAATAGCTAGAGGATGCAGTTTTAGAACTTGGTACATTAAAATAGACTAAATTACCATTTTGCAATAAAAAAGAAATTATGCGAGCTATAGTTGAAAGAGATTATAGACGATTAAGATAGATTTCTGATTTCTTTTATGCAGCAAGTGGTATTTATCAAACTGTATGTAATTATTTTGCTTATCTTTATAGATATGATTGGTATATCTATCCAGAGAATGTAAAAGAATCTGCTAAGACTGAAAAAGTTATTGAAGAATATACTAAAATTTTAAGTTATTTGGATGGTTCATACATTAAAAAAATGTGTGGAGATATAGCTTTAAAAGTTGTTAAATATGGTTGCTATTATGGCTATATTGTAGATACTCCAAAAGGAATAACAGTTTAGGAATTGCCAGCTGAGTATTGCCGTTCTCGCTATTCAGTAGGGGGAGTTCCTGCAATTGAATTTAATATGCGATTCTTTGATGATAAATTTATTGATGTCGCATATAGAATGAAAGTTATAAAAATGTTTCCAGAAGAATTTGCTAAAGGATATGCTTTATATAAACAAGGTAAATTAACGAGTGAAGATGAAGGATATTATATTTCCGATGGAACAGTTAGACATTTAAATTCTTATGGATGGTATTTATTAAATCCACAAAGCACAATCAAATTTAATCTTAATGGAAGTGATATTCCTGTTTTCATAAATGCGCTTCCTGCAATATTAGATTTAGACGCTGCACAAGAATTAGATCGTAAAAAATAGATGTAGAAGTTATTAAAAATTTTGGTTTAGAAATTACCAATGGATAAAAATGGTGATTTAATCTTTGATGTAGATGAAGCAAGAGATATTCATAATACTGCGGTAGCTATGCTTCGCAGAGCAGTTGGAGTTGATGTTATCACTACATTTGCAGATGTTGAATCAATTGATATTAGTGATAAAAATACTACTACATCTCAAGATGATTTAGAAAAAGTTGAACGCACTGTTTATAATTCATTAGGTGTTTCGCGCAATTTATTTAATACGGATGGTAATATAGCACTTGAAAAATCTATTTTAGATGATGAATCAACAATGCGTAATTTAATTTTACAATTTAATATTTTCTTTGATAAGATTGTAGATAAGAAAAGTTCAAACAAAAAATATAATTTTAGATTTATTATGTTAGAAACAACATAGTATAATTATAAAGATTTAACAAAGTTATATAGAGAATTAACTGCAAATGGGCAATCTAAGTTTTTGCCAGTTATTGCTCTTGGACATTCACAAAGTTCTGTTCTTAATCTTGCTTACTTTGAAAATGAAATTCTTGATTTACCAAGTCTTATGATTCCACCACTTATGAGTTCAACTATGAATGGTCAAGATGTTTTGGACATAAAAGAAAAAAGAAATCAACCTAATTCTGATAATTCTACGAGCAATACTGGTGGTAGACCAGAATTAGATGATTCAGAAAAATCTGAAAAAACTATTTAGAATTTAGAATCTATAGGTTGAGAAAGGAGTGATTAATAAACATGTCGCATATTAGTATTAATATGGCGGATATGCCAATGGAAGTTATTGAATCTACTGAAATTAATCCTCTTATTTCAAAGTGTTAGATAAAAGTTTGTTATGTAGGTGATGAACCCAATAGAAATAGAAGTATTATCACAAAAGAAACTGCCGAGAAACTTGCGCCAACTCTTCGTGGTTGTCCAATCGTTGGTTATTATAATGAAACTAAAGGTGATTTTGAAGAACATAATAAAATTATTGATCTTTCAAATGGAAAGTTTCAAATTAAAGATACTACTTCTCCATATGGATTTGTGCCGACAGATGCTAAAGTCTGGTTTCAATGGTTTGAAGATGATGGAGTTCCCCATGAATATTTAATGACTGAAGGTTATATTTGGACAGGGCAATTCCCAGAAAGTCAAAGAATTATTGAGCAAGGTAATAATCAATCTATGGAATTAGATTGTGGAACTTTAAATGCTTACTGGACAAAAGATAATAATGGAAAACCATAGTTTTTCATAATAAATGAAGCAATAATGTCTAAACTTTGTATTTTAGGTGAGGATGTAGAACCTTGTTTTGAAGGTGCTCAAATCACTGATGTACAATTTTCTTTTGAGAATAGTTTTAAAAATGAATTATTCTCTTTAATAGAAAAAATGCAAGAAATTTTGAGTAAAGATGAAGGAGGAACACCAGTGTTTAATACATATGCTGTTGAAATTGGTGGCGGCCTCTGGGATGCTATTTATAACTATATGTGGGAACATTATCTTGATGAAGATTATTGTTTAATTTATAGTATTGATGGAATCTTTGAGGACGGAGACCAAAAGTTCGCCATTCTTCGTAATCGTAAAGATCTGACATTTTATCGTTTAAACTTCTCTCTTACTGAGGAGAATGGTTTTCAACCAGAAGATGAACTTGTGAAAGTTGCTCCTGATTATAAACCTGCTGAAACTCCTCAATTTGCTGCTGAAGAAGTTGAAGCTTATGAAATTAACTTTAAAAAGAGCAAAGAAGAAGTTCAAGAAGTAAAAGAAGAAGAACCACAAGAAGTAACAGAATTCAAAGAAGAAGAGCCTGTTGTTTTTGAGGTTACAGAAGACGAAGAAACTAAAGTTGAATACAATCTTGATGAAGTTATTGAATATCAAGAACTTTTAGAGAAGTATTCCGCCCTTGAAAGCAAGGTTAATGAATTAACTGAAACTATTAATAATTTTAATAATCAAGTTATAGAGTTAAATGAAACAATTGAAAATTTAACTAATGAGAATAAATCTCTTGCTGAATTCAAGGTATCTATTGATAGAGAAAAGAAGAATCAATTAATTTCTTCTTTCTATATGCTCTCTGATGAGCAAAAGAAAGATTGCATTGATAACATTGATACTTATAGTTATGATGAAATCGAAGCAAAGCTTTCTGTTATTTGTGTGCGCAACAAGGTCAGTTTTGATCTTGACAAGCCTACTGAACCAGTGACTTACAACATTGATCATGTTGAAGAAGCTGACAATAGCCTTCCTGCTTGGATACAGCGCGTACAGGAAGTTGCAAAAGAAAAGAATATTTAATGAGGAGGCAATTCTAAAATGCTTAGTGAATTCTTAAAGAAGAATATTGAAAGCCAAGCTGCATTTATTAAAAAGAATGGCTACGGCTATGGCCAAGTTGAGCCTAACCACCTCTCTGGACAGGCAACAAAAGAAGTATATGCGCAGTTACCTGCAGAGAAGAATATTGAAATTCTTGAAAATGGTCAGTTTGCAAAATATAATTATGCAGATGAAGTTGTTGACTTTGAAGGTCCAGGCGAATGGATGCTTGTTTTCAATGAAATTAAGCTCTATCGCGATCATCAAGTTGATGCTGAATTCGCAATGTTAAGAGATAATTATCAGGCCCGTGTTTATAGTCCATTTGGTGGTGATAAATATAGTAATAGTCCTGATGAAACTTGGGATAAGCAATCTCGTTATTACAATGGTGTAGATGCTGAAGGTAATAGTTCTATTACTCTTGGTGAAAAGACTTATAAGTATGACGATGTAACTGCTGCTCCTGATATGTATGAAATTCATTATAATGAGGATCCTTTCCATATCCTTGGCGCTTACAAAGAAAAAATGATGCCAGAAAATGGTAGTTCTATGGTTCCTCGTCTTATCAAGACTCATGTTGGTGATATTTTCACAACTAATATGATTAATGAAAATTCTGTTGAACTTAAGCAGACACTTTATGTCGGCGATGATGGTATCCTTTGCGGAACCAAGGGAGACAATTCTGGAGATATGGAATGGCAAGTTGTTAAAATTTATACAATGCCAGATCATCAACCAGGCGTTAAAGTCATGCGCATTAAGTAATAAGAAAGGAGAGAAAGAATAATGTTAGAATTTAATGAATTACTTCAATTAATGAAGGCTGCGGCTAAGGCTAATTCTTCTGCTCCTGTTGCTTATAGTTTTAATGGACAGAATTTAAGCTATGAAGCTCTTAATGAAACACTTCGTGAGGAACTTAATGAGCTTTGCGGTTCTAATGCTGCTTATCGTGAAAATAAAAATACTATCTTTAGTTTAATTGAGCAAACTCTTGATGAAGTTCTTCCTAAGAAGATCACTGAAACATATATGCAGTTTGCTGATGTTAAAGTTTTCGGACAAGGCGACAAGCCTATTTTCCGTAGAAAACTCAATTCTAATAATCGTGCAAAGCAATTTATCACCCGCATTGGTCTTGCTGGTGTTTATGAAGTTTTCAAACTCGGCAAAAATGAAGAAGCTTTTGAAGTTCGTACAAGTGCAATCGGTGGTGCTGCTCAAATCGGCTTTGAGGAATTCCTTGATGGTCGTGTAGATTTCGCAGAAGTCACTCGTATCGTTTATGAAGGTATGGAAGAACTCATTGCAAAAGAAGTTGCTCATGCTCTTAAGGCATCTGTCAATCAACTTCCTCCTGCAAATAGAGTTGCTGCTAATGGATTCGATGAAAATGAATTTGATCGTTTAATTTATATTGCTAGCGCTTATGGCATTCCTGCTATTTACTGCACATATGAATTTGCAGTAAAGATGCTTCCACAAGAAGCATGGCGTTGGACCGAAGGTATGAAAGAAGAACTTTGGAGAACTGGTCGTCTTGCAAATTATAAGGGCCATATGGTTACTATTCTTGAGCAAGGCTTCGAAGATGAAACCAATAGCCGCAAGGTTATTGATCCAGGTTACTGCTGGATTATTCCTTCTGGTGCAAATAGCAAACCAGTTAAGATTGCTTTTGAAGGCAATACTCTTGTTCGCGAAGAAGACAATCGTGGCGACTGGTCCAAGGAAATCCAAGTTTATCGTAAGGTCGGCGTTGTTGCAATGCTCACAAATGATATCTGCTGCTATGTTGATACTTCTCTCATGGGACAGATGGAAACTTGGAATCTCAATGGCGTTTCTGGTAGCGTAATCACTTATGATGGTCGTTTTGATGGTGCTGTTAATGAAGATGGTTCTGCTGCTGATTCCGATGACCAGGGTCAAAATGGTAATGATCAGGGTAACGTAAACCCTTAATTGAAGTAACAGCAACTAAATTAGTTACCGCACCTGATGATGTTAATAAAGAGCAATCTCAAGCAAATCAGGATGCTGTTACTGTAAGTTAGAGTGGTAACGATATAGTTATTACTGGTAGCTTAGATGCACTTAATAGTTTTGCTTCTACAAATCCTGCACAAGGATCTGCAAAATGGATTGGTCTTGATTTAGGCACTAATGTTGATGATATCACCAAACTTACTTGGAATGGTGGCGCATTAACTGCTGATGATGTAGCTGAGGCTGCTTCTGTTGGCTTAGGCGCAGGACATATTATCTTCTGGGCTAAAGCAGAGCAATTACCAAGAACTATTAAGATTGGTGGAGAAGGCTATACTGAAGCTGAACTTACTGTATCTTTTGTTGAAGGTTAATAATTTAATTAAAGTATTTAACTCGGGGAGAGGGAGATAATCTCCCACTCCCCAATTTTGTTTTTTGAGAAAAAGGAGATATATTATGGCAAAGAATAAGTTTTATTATAATGTAAAAAATCGCAGTGCAGGTGCTGTGCTTTATACTATTCCAGAGGATAATGTGCGCAGACGTTTTGCTCCCGGTGAAACAAAGAGGATTTCTTATGAAGAGCTTCTTCATTTAAGTTATCAAGCTGGTGGCAGAGAGCTTATGGCAAACTTTCTTTAGATTCAAAGTGAAGGCGTTCCTAAAAGTTTAGGAATTAATCCTGAGCCAGAATATTATATGAATGAAGCAGATGTTGTTAATTTATTAAAATCTGGAACACTTGAGCAATTTCTTGATTGTTTAGATTTTGCTCCTCCAGGAGTTATTGAATTAATTAAACAATATGCTGTAAAGCTTCCTCTTGATGATTATCAAAAACGTCAAGCTTTAAAAAATAAGACTGGTTTTGATACAGATACAGCAATTGCTAATTCTGGTTTAGAACCTGATCCAAAAGAAGAAGAAAAAATTAAACAAGCATCTGAAGAACCTGCAACTGGGCGTAGAACTGTAGCCACAAAATATAAAGTCGTTACTCAAGGTTAATATTTGAGTAAAGGAGGCGGCTATGACTAACTTTACCGATGTTTATAATCGCTTTCTTGGTAAAATAACTGATGATCTTTATGTAGAATTAACTCCAGAAGATACAATAAAAGATTTGCGGAATCTTCTTATAAATGCGATTCCTGGATTTGAGTTTCCTCGTTAGAATCTTAGTGATTATGATATTGATTAGGAAATAAAACCCGAAGATGAAGTATAGGAAGATGAATTTATTATTGGTCTTCTTTGGGATGATACTATTGAAGATGATGATTTCGGACAAGCACCATTGGTTGTTGTTGAAAAATCCGCATTTTCAGCAGATTTAACTTCAGAAGAAATTAATATCCTTGCTATCCTTATGATGATAGGATGGCTTTAGCGCCAAATAACTTCTATTGAAAATACACGCATGAAATATAGTGGTAGTGATTTTAAAATGACTTCACAAGCTAACCATTTACAAAAATTGTTAACTTTATTAAATGAATGTCATAGGCAATCACATCATATGCAACGTTTATATAAACGTAGAGTAATAAATAGGAAAGTAAATAATTATGAATCCAACTGGGGTCATTCTCTAGGGTTTGGAGTCTATTATGATGTCCAATAAATATAATATTGACTTTTCTAAAGAAGAAATAAAAAATGAAATAATAAGATTAACAAATTAGCTATGGAAACTTATTCCAATGCGTGAAAATGAAGAAGATTGGAGTAAGCAATTAGAAACTGTTATCTTAGATATTGCGGGTAAGGATGAAATTTTTCTCCATAACTCGCATTTTTTATAGCTTCTTTCAAAGTTAGAAGGATTGCGTGTAAATGAAGTAGAGTTTAATATTTATAGAAAAACTGTATTTGAGTGTATAAATATAATCAATGAAATTTCCCATTGAACCTGTTGGTATTGGCGCTAATATAGCGATGAAATTAATGAATTCTCGCTTAGGGAATACTGAGTTAATGCCAAAGTATTATGGCAGTACTGTTGAAGGCGAAAAGCATATGAACGATGGCTTGCTTGCTCGGGGTGGTTTCCCGCAACAAGAAAGAATGATTCGTGATAGAAGAAAAGCTATGGATGCTGCTTCAATGTATTCATTTTAGGCAGCATAGATAAATAAAGTTCAAGATTGTTTGAATTTTGATATAGATTATACTGGAGTTCAACCAGTTAGAGCTTTAATAAATTCTAATAAATTAAAAGTTGATTTTGATGAAAAAATATTATCTGTCGGTTTTGAATATGATTTTGATGTTGGTGATATTTTTGAATGGCATAGAACTAATAGTTATTGGATAATATATATTCAAGATGTTAGTGAATTAGCTTACTTTAAAGGGCAAATTCGTAGATGCCAATATCAAATAAAATGGAAAGATGAAGATGGGAAAGATAGACATACTTATGTAAGTGTGCGCGGACCTGTTGAAACCAAAATTAAATCATTAGATGTTCATAATCGCAGTATTGATATTCCTAATTACTCTTTAAATATTATAATGCCAAAAAATGAAGAAACAATGCATTAGTTTTAGAGATATTCAAAATTTTATTTAACTGATGCATATGATCCTGATTCGCGCATTTGTTGGAGAGTAGAAGCAACCGATTCTATTTCTACTCCTGGAATTTTGGAAGTTGTAGCTGTAGAATACTTCTCTAATAAAGAAGAGGATGATATTGATAATGGATTAGTTGGAACTCTTATTACAGAACCAGAAAATCCAAATCCAGATGATCCAAAAGCTATTATATTTATTTCTGGAGAAACATTTATTAAGCCTAGAAAAGAATTTGTTTATACTATTAGAGTAAAAGCAGGGGAAAATGTTCATTGGATAGTTGATAAAAAATATCCAGTAGAATTAAGAGAATTTGTTAATGAAGAAGGTTTCCCATGCGTTGGTGTAAAATGGTTATCTACTTATAGTGGATAGTTTGATTTATCTTATAGAGGATATACTAAAACTATTGTAGTAGAGTCGCTGTTTTAAGAGATAAAGGAGTTTTAAGATGAGGATAACTAATTATTTTCCGCCCAGATCAAGTTTTCTTTCAATGGAAAAAGATATGGGAATAATTTTAAATAAGATATTAGGGAATCCAAGACTTTTGCGATTATTATATTATACTTCAAAAGATGCTTTGGACAAACCTGATTTAAATGATGATTAGATTTAGGAATTATTAGAGAAAAATATAAAAATAGTTCCTAAAATTAAAGTAGACAAAGAAGTAATAAATTATCTAGTTATTAGTTTTAACAACTTTATTGAAAGCAGCAATCCAGAATTTAGAGATAATGTGATTGAATTTGATATAATTTGTCATTTAGATAATTGGCAATTAAAAGATTTTTAGTTGCGTCCATTTAAAATAGCCGGTGAATTAGATCAAATGTTTAATAACAATAAATTTACTAATGTTGGACGATTGGAATTTTTAAGCGCACAAGAAAAAGTGCTAAGTGATGAATATGCTGCTGTTTGTTTAAAGTATTTAGCTTATCATTGGAATGAGGATAACGTTAGATAGCCAAATCCAAATGATGAAGAAAGATTTTTAAAGGATTTTAAGAATAGAACTAATGTCTGAATTTGATGCGCGATTAGCAATGATGTGCGGATCAGATATTCCAATTCCTTCTTGTTAGTTGATTGTGCATTAGCCTAGACTTGAAGAGATTGCGATGATTGGAGAAAGAGATTTTTTTTCTGGAGCGCAAACTCTCTGTCTTCATAAAACAATGTTTATAGAGGACAAAAATCTTTTATTGACTACTACTAACTTTTAGATATTTATGATGATAATGTCTGAAAAATAGGCACAAGAAAAAAAAGATGCGGTTAAATAGGTTTTTACTTTATTGTTTCCAGATTACAAAGTATTATTTACCCCAAAATCATTAGTATTTCAACCTAATAATAAAGAATAGGAATAGGTATTAATTGATGAAGGAAATTTTGAAACACTTCAAGAAGTTCTTCGTAGTATATTTTGTATGTAGGAAGGGCCTATGGATTAGTAGGCTTTTAATCCAGTAAATGATAAAGCAAAACAAATTGCCGATAAAATAATGGCTGGTAGAAAAAAAGTTGCTGAAATGAAAGGTAACTCAAATACTAGCGTATTTACTTAGTATATTTCTATGTTATCTATTGGACTTCATATGTCAGTATCGGAGTTCAAATAGTATACTATGTTTCAACTGTATGATGCAGTTGAGAGGTTTATGCTCTGGGTAAATTGGGATATTGATTTAAGATCAAGACTGGCCGGGGCAAAGCCTGATGAACATCCAGATAATTGGATGAAGAATATTCATTAATAATAAGGAGGAAAAAATCTATGAAATTCGGTGTACGCGAGATATGCAATGTCGTTCTTAAGGCAAAAGCAGCTCAAAAAGTCGGAAAAAAGATTTTTTACAAAAATGAACCTGTCATGTATTTTGACACTTTAAAGACCTCTAGTATGGAAGGCCAGTCAAGCACAGTTTATGCACAGGGCGGACGCGGAAATCCTCGTTTAGTCGCATGGGAAGGTGAACGTCAGGTTACCTTCACAATGGAAGACGCTCTTATCTCTGCTGAAGGACTTTCTATTCTTACTGGTGCTGGTTTAATTGATGCAAAAGATAAGACTGTTTATCAACATATTACTGAAACAATTGATAAGTCTGAATTAGATCTTTCTGCTATTCAAAGTGGCGTTATCCGTATCCCTCTTACAAATAAGCCATATCTCCCACTTGATGAAGGTGAGAATTTTGCTTATGTTATGTTTATGAAGGAAGGCGAAATTGTTACTGAGCCTTATATTCCTGTTCATGGTGAATTCGCTGATGCTACACGTGATGGTGATAATATTTCGTTCCCTGCAGATAATGTTCCTGCTGTATTAACAGAAAATAATATCAGCAAGTATTATATTACAATTGCTGACCATGAGAACTATGTTATTCCTAATTCTTACGCTGATCTTAATGAAGAAGAACATAGTTATACTCCTGGTGAACGTCCTGCTCCTGAAAAGGGCGGCACAGGTGAAGAATCTAATTCTTACGATGTGCGTGAATTCCCATTTGTTATTCAGGGTGAAAGTCAAAAGAGAATTGATATGTTTGATAGCGTTCTTGTTGACTATTATGTAGCTCGTACTGATGGTGCAACTCAAATTGAAATCACTGCTGATAAGTTTGGCGGTAACTATTATCTTGAAGCTGAGACTCTCTTTAGAAATGAACAAGGTCAAGATATGCCTGCTGAATTCGTTATTCCTAACTGCAAGATTCAGTCCAACTTCAACTTTGCAATGTCTAACTCTGGTGATCCTTCCACCTTTACATTTACAATGGATGCATTTCCAGATTATACAAGATTTGACCATACTCATAAGGTCTTTGCTGCAATTCAGGTTATTGAATATCTTGAAGGTCAAGATCTCCACCGTCATAGCACTTCTCACGAGCCTGCTCATGATGGACTTGAGTGGTTCTAATTTATTTAATAAAAAGGAAGGGTTATACCCTTCCTTTTTCTTTTTTAACGTTAGTTGGTGATTTTTAATGAGTAATGTTGCTAGAGATTTATAGAAAATGTTTGCTAGACAAGAAAATAGTAGCATTATAACAAATTTATAGGAAAATAAAGATTTTAATGAAATAAGTAAAAAAAGTTATTTACAAAAATTAGAAAAAGAAAAAGCAAAATTTTTAGATGATTATGAAAAAACTTAGACAGCTTTTTATAAAGTTGGAGAATATTTAGTTGAAAATGATGTTTTAGATGGAATGAAAAAAGTTGCAGATGTAGCTTCATTTCTTGTTCCTGGTAAATTAGATGATATTTTTTTAGATTCTGTATTTTTACCTGCAAATATATTAGTAAATTCTTATTATAAAATTTCAGAAAAATATGAACATTCTTATGATCGTTTTTTTAATATAATGGCAGATAGTATTGAAAAAATTTAGTCTGTAGGAGAATCTGTTCGTGACGAAGTCTTTTATTATCATATTGGAATTGAAGATAAAAAACAAAATTTATCTATTTTTCAATTAAATTCAAAAACTATGGCAGAATTTGAAAAAGATAAAGAAATTTTTAAAATTGATGTAAAAAAAGAAAAAGACTCTTATAAAATTACTTTTAAGACTTAGAATAATTTATCTGGAGAAGATATTATAAATGGAATTGAAAGAGCAATGAAAAAAACAGATGATCATAGTAATAATTTAATGTATAAGTTAAGTGATATTGAATAGTAGAATTGGCATACTTTAAGAGATAGTACTATTTATAGTCAAAAAAATGGAGATAAGACTAATACAGTAATTAAAGGAGGAGGCAGACGTCTTGAAATGTTTGATCAAAATCTTTTATCTACTAGTAAATAGTTTGGAAATTTAATGGAAACTATAAATAAAGAAGGATATTATTTAGATAATTTAACTTGGTCTGCTGGAGGAGATATATCTGGAAAAACAGTATAGGGAGAAAATTTTGGAATTTAGAATAAAATGTTTTCTTATAATACTTGGATAGATAAAAAAGGAAAAGAAAGAGAAGGATATTCTGGATATGGTTTTAATATATCTAGTTATAATACTATCGTTGATACTTTAAATTTTTATCAAGATACTAGAGAATCTATTAAAAAAGATTCTTCTGGTTGGCATATCGATGAACGTTCTGATTTTTGGCAAGCTATAGATAGTTATAGACAAAATGATACAAGTTAGTCTGAAGGGACTATAGATGAAGAATTAGAAGAATAGGCAGAAGAAGAAGTCTATAATTTATTTGGAGCAGAAGAATAATTTAAAAGAGATAAAGGAGATAATAAAAATGGCAAAGATTGCTTTTACAAAATTAGGATTAACAAAAAATGTTGAAAAGAAAACAATTGATTGGAATGGCTAGAAAATTGAAATTACTCAATATCTTCCAATAGAAGATAAATTAAATTTAATTGCACGAGTTATTTCACTTTCAGAAGATGATCATGTATTTTATAATCCTATTAAAATTAAAATATTTAAAACAATAGAATTAGTATTTGCATATAGCAATATAAATTTAACAGAAAAACAAGGAGAAGATACTGTGAAATTATATGATTTAATTGAGAGTTCTGGATTTGCTCAAGAAGTTTTAAAGAATGTGCCAGATGAAGAAATAAGATATGTTTCTGAAGGAATTGATAAAACAATTGAATCTATTTATGAATATAAAAATTCTTTAATGGGAATTCTTTAGCAAGTATCACAAGATTATAAGAATTTAAATCTTGATGCAAATAAAATAGCAGAAGCAGTATAGAATCCTGAAGTATATGCTTTAATAAAGTAGGTCATAGACAAACTAGGTTAATTTAGCATATTGTTTTTTTAGATAAAACAGGATAATTCAAACGGTTAGAATAATATATGAAATTATTCTAACCGTTTTTTACATATATATATTTTTTGAGAAAAAGAGAGAAAGGAGTTTTTTTTAATGGCTAAAGGATTAAACAAACCAATTGATGTAAAGGCTAATCTGTCATTGGATACAAGTTAGGCAAAAGCTTAGTTAAAGTCTTTACAAAAAGAAATTGGAAAATTGTCTCAAAATACTGGATTAACTAGTTTAAATGGACAAACTGGTCTTACAGCAGAATTAACTAATGCCGTAAAAGTAACTTCTCAATTATAGTCTGCTTTAAGAGGAGCTACTAATGAATTAACAGGTAATTTAGATTTAACTAGATTTAATGATTCATTGCGTAGAACTGGAATGACTTTATCAGACTATTAGACTACTTTAAGGTCTTTAGGTAGTGATGGTACAAAAGCTTTTAATGATTTAAATAAAGCTATTATTAGTGCTGAAACTCCTATGTTAAGAACGACATAGATGGCAAAAGAAACTCTTACAACTTTAGGTAATACTGTAAGATGGCAAGCAACATCAAGTTTAATCCATGGTGTTATGGGTGCTGCAAGTCAGGCAATGAGTTATGTTTAGAGGTTAGATAAATCTTTAAATAGTATTCAAATTGTTACTGGTAAAAGTGCAGATACAATGTCTCGTTTTGCTAAATAGGCAAATGAAGCAGCAAAAAATTTAAGTACAACAACAAATGAATATGCAAAAGCCGCATTGATTTATTATCAATAGGGTTTAAGTGACCAATAGGTAGCAGGAAGAGTTGAAACAACTTTAAAACTTGCTAATGTTTCTGGTTAGACGGCAGCAAAAGTTTCTGACCAAATGACATCTGTTTGGAATAATTTCTATGATGGTAGTAAATCTCTTGAATACTATGCAGATGTTATGACTGCATTAGGTGCAAGTACTGCGACAAGTTCAAAAGAAATAGCACAAGGTCTTTCAAAATTTAGTTCTATTGCTAAAACAACAGGGCTTAGTTATGAATATGCAACTAGTGCGCTTGCTACTATTACTGCAGCGACTCGTCAAAGTGCAGATAGTGTTGGTACTTCATTAAAAACAATGTTCTCAAGATTACAAGGTTTAAGCCTTGGAGATACGTTGGAAGATGGTACTACTTTAAATAAATATTCTAAAGCTCTTTTAGCTATTGGTGTTAATATCAAAGAAGCTAATGGTTAGTTAAAGGGTATGGATACAATCTTAAATGAGATTGGTAATAAATGGCAAACTTTAAGTAAAAGTACTCAAGTTGCATTAGCTCAAACTGTTGGTGGTGCTCGTAACTATACTTCATTAATGACATTAATGAATAACTGGGAACAATTTAGAACTAACGTTGGTACTGCTAGAATGGCTGGAGGAACTCTTTAGAAACAAGCAGATATTTATGCTGATTCTTGGGAAGCGGCTTAGACAAGAGTTCGTGCAGCTAGTGAATCTATTTATAAGAATTTAATAGATGATAAAGTTTTTAAAGGAATGACTAATAATTTAGCAGCTACTTTAGAGACTGTTGGTAAAGTAACTGATGCAATGGGTGGATTTAAAGGAGTTCTTTTATCTACCGCAGGAGTTGCAACACAATTATTTGGTGGAGAAATTTCATAGGCTCTTGGTAATGTAGGATATAATATAAGTTCTATAGTTGGTGGATAGAAAGAAGTTCAACAACTTAGGCAAGAAGCATTAAGAAATTTACTAACTCCAAGTAATAGATTAGATACTATTGTTGGAGAAGTAGAAACTACTTTAAATAAGAATTTAGTTGATAGATTAACAACTTATCAAACAAAAGTTAATGAAGGTAAAATTGCTGAATGGCAAACTGCTGCATATCAATAGTTATTGCAAAAAGCAGCATAGCAAGATGAGCGTACTTTATAGGCTTTATAGATGTCAGAACAAGCAGATACTGTAAGTTCTCGTTATGGATATACTTTTCAATAGAATTTAGTAACTGCAGCAAATAAAATTACTGATTCTGCAATGAAAGATGCAGCAGAAACATTTTTACAAGGTTCTGGAAAATATAAAAATGCTGGTGCGCGTTAGGCTTATGAAGGATTAGAAGATATTGCTAAAACAAGTTTAGTATTAGAAGAATTAAATACTAGATATGAACAGGCAATTCCAGCAGAAAAAGGAATAGCTTCATCTACTACAGCAATGAAATCTTTAGCAGGCACTGTACTACAATTAGGTGCAGGTGCTAAAGAACTTAATATAAGTTTTTAGGATTTAGTTGGTGATAAAGATACAGCTGTTCAATTAGAACATATGTATAATAGTTTAAATGATTTTATTGCTAAAACTGGTCCCATTACAGATTAGAATCTTCGTAAATATCAAGATTTCTTTGAAGATAGATTTGGAGATTTTGGAGCAACTTTATAGAAAGCCATTAATGAAAGTGCATATGGTGGACAAGGATTTAGTAATCAATTAGGCGAATTACAAGATTAGTTAGTTAATAGTTTTGGAATGACTACTGAATAGGCTTCACAAGTTATTTCATAGGTATCTACTCGTAGTTAGGCCGCAGGCGAAGCTTCATTATAGAAAGTAATGAATGTTGGCGCGAGCGCTGAAGCTAATAAATCTATAATGGATTAGCTTAATAGTAACACTCGTAAGCATATGGATCTTTCATAGGCTGTTACTGATTAGATTGCTTTATTTACATCATCAGCTGCCGCTTATGGCACAGCAGTTGAAACATTAAATACATTAACATCTGGCAGTGCAAGTGCGATGGACCGTATCGTTGCTTTAGGCACTTCTTTTGGTACTTTAAAATCAGCAATGAGTGCTGCAGGAACTATTTTTGAGAATTTTAATTCATAGATTGATATATTTGGTAAATCTTCTTTATTAACAGTTGGTGGCCTTACTGCTCTTTCTGGAGTAGCTTTAGGGGCTGTTGAGATAGGAAGAAATGCTATTTAGGCTTATAAAGATAGCACTATTGAAAGTTAGATTAAACAATTATCTGATGCAGCTGTTTTTGCTAAAGAATATGCAAGTGTGGCATCAGAATCTTATGAAGCTTTAATGGCTTCATCAATGAATTATAATACTTTATTAACTGAATTATATACTTTAATACCGGGTTCTGCTGATTTTGCTTCTACTTTATTATCTGTAAATGATACTGCTTTAGCTTTAGCTAGTCAATATGGTTTAGAAAATGTTACCAGAGGAGCTTATGGTGAAATAGTATTTGATCCTAGTGAATTAAGAGAAAAATAGAAAGAATATAATTAGGCAGCAATAGATGCCCAAACACGATCTTTATTATAGACATAGATGGCTAGCTTGTATGAAGGTTAGGCTACTTATGATAGATTAACAGAAACTGTATTATGGGATAAAGAAGAAAATATTGGGACTTATGCTAGTAATATCTTTTCAAAAGTAAAATCTGATTTTTCTAAAATTATTGATTTAGTAACGGATCCAATATAGCAAATTTTTTAGCCAGATTCAGCGGTTATTGGAGAAGCTTATAATAACTTTAAAGATCGCTTATCTGGATTAGGAAGTCAAATACTTGAAAATGGATTTAATTTTGTAAATGGTTTATATAGTTCTGGAATTATTGATAAAGCTACTTTTGAAGCATTATCTTCTTCTTATAGCCATTTTACTAAAGAAGGTTTTTCTTTATATGATATTGTAAATGGACAAGGTCAAATTGATACTAAAATGGTTGCTGACCTATATAAAAAAGGTCTTGAAGATAATCTTTTTACTAATTATAATGGTTTTAGAGGACTTTATGGCATTAGCGATATGACTTTAGCATATCGTCAACCAGTAGATTGGTCTGGATTAATTGATACAAAAACAGGTAGAGTAGATTGGAAAGGCGTCCAAGAAAAAATTGGATAGTCTTTAACAAATTTAATTCCACGAAGCTTTGAAAGCGTATTAGCTTAGTCTTTAGGATTATCTGAAAATGCTACTGCAGATGATTTTGAAAAAGCTCTTCTTAATTATGATAATACAGTAAGTTTAATGTAGGATAAAATATAGGCCACCACAGCTAATTTAATTTATAATACAATAGCAGGAGAACAAAATGCCAGTGATGCACAAAGACTTGCTGCAAATATGTTAAGTTATTATGGTGGATCTGACGTTTTAGCAACTTTCTTACCTCAAAATACTGCTGAATTAAAAAAATTAGAATTAGAAGATTTATAGGAAAGATATAGAGAAGTTGTAAAGCCATTAAATGATGATTATTTAGAATATAGTAAAAATAATTTAATTTATGGTATTTAGACAGAAGAAGCAAGACAAGTTATTTTAAAAGAAATTAATGAAGTAAGTAAGACTATTTCTAAAGATGATTTAGAACTTATGCGTTCTTATGAATCAATGTCTTTGTCTGAATTAGCAAAACAAGATGCTGGAGTTTTAAGTAATCTTTATAAGCAATTAAGCGCAAATGCTATAAAAGATTTAGGAGAAACTATTTTAAATACTTTTTCTCCTGAACAATTACAAGAAACTTTTCAGAATTTAAATTTTGGTGATAAGTTTGCTCAAAATTTTGGAGAAGTATTAACAGATTGGATTTTTGATTAGGGATTTAGTATTGATACAATTAAAGAACTAACTAATTTGACAGGTTCTTTAGCAGGAAGTTTTGGACGAGAAACTGCCAATTATGCTTTTAATCAATTAATTAAAAATGGAAATGGAACACTTGATTCAACTACAGTAAGAGCAATTCGAATGATGAATTTAGATAATTCTTTAACTGGATTAAGTAGTTTAAAAGTTGCTAGAGATACTGTTACAAATGATGGGTTACGAGAAGTTTTAAATGAATTTTATGGGAGAGCAGTAACTGATATTGGTGGAGAATCAGGACTTTTTTCAAAATTATTAAATAGTTCAGATTTTTCAAAAGTAGCTAGTTCTTTAGAACAAGTTTATTAGGAAACTGGAAATATCAGTGCTTCTTTAGTTTAGGCTTTATCTTCTAAAAGTCCTTCTTTAAGAAGTTACCTTAATGCATCTGATTCTATGAATGCAGGTGGATTAGCAGCAGCTATGCGTACTATTGCATCTGGTATTATGACTTCATCAGAAATGACTAGTACATTATTAGATGCTTTTGGTTATGCTAATTAGGGAACTGGTACATAGGCAGAAAGACAACAAGAAATAAAAGATTTTGATTTTGAAGATAGTTCTGCATCAATTATTAATAAATTCTTTTAGACAGCAGGAAAAGGGTTAAAAGCTGGATTGAATGCTGGATATTTGTCTGACCCAGCAGTAATGCAAGTTGTTAATATGCTTCCTCAAAGTATTAAACAAGCATTCACTGATAGTATGAGAACAGGAGCTATGAGTGGTTGGGGGACAAAAGCAATTTTACAAGATTTTTATTCTAAATCTCCTGCGGCCGCCACTTTCTTTAAACAACTTTAGAGTAAGTATGGTGCCTCTATACAAGATTTCTTAACTTTTGTTCAAGCAGAAACAGGATTATTACCATCTTCTGGAGATGGATTATTTCAACTTGATGGGACAGCATTTAGATTAGATCCAAGCGCTATGAGCGAATTTGGTGCAGGTGGAAAATTTGAAGAGTATGGAAATTATCTTAAAGAAAATTATAAAGAATTTAGAGATACTTATGGTAATTTAGATGTAAAATATTTATTTAATTCTGCTGCTGGATTTGAAAGAATGACGCAGGATTATTTAGCTGGAAAAATTCCAGGGATAACAGGAAAATCTTTCTTTGATTTTGATGATGCAGGGACTTTTGCTACAATAATGACTGAATATATGGCTTCAGCAGGAGGAGCAGGTTCAGAATGGGATGCTGCAGGTATTGCAAAAGCTATTGATATTTTGTAGCAAAAAGGTTTTGCCACTGAACAAGAATTAACAGCTTTTTGGGAACAGGTTATTGAAAAAAGTGAAATTCCTGGTATGAAAGAAAAACTTGGCGGGAATTTTCAAGGATTTATTGATTTATTAGGAAAACAATTACAAGATGGAAGCTTTTTAGAAGAATATGATTATAAAGTATTAAGTGAAAATTTCTGGAATACTAATGGAAGAATGAAGGATGTTCTTGGCTCTTTAGAATTATCTAAAGGAGAATTATTTAATCTTTTAGATTAGTATGGAGCAAAAACAGAAGTTAAAGATAAAAATGGGAATGTAATTAATTATGGATTAGATGCCCAAAAAGTTTATGAGTATTTTACTAAAGAGTTATCAATGTCTTCTAAATAGGCTCAAAAGGCAATGGAAAAATTTGCTGAAGATTATAAAGATATTCTTGGTGGATGGATTTATAATAAAGATGGCAGTTTTAAATTTATGACTTTTGAAGATTGGAAAAATTTACCAGAAAATTTAGGAAAAGAAATTGATTAGTTTTAGAAAGAATTATAGGAATATACTTTAAATAATACTATTGGAACATTTACAACTGATTTATTTAATGCGATAAAAGATAGACTTGGTATAGAAGGTTTTGTTGATACCAGTGCAGCCGAAAAATAGATTAATGATATTTTAAAAGGATTTATGACTGGTGGAATTTCTGGAGGATTTTAGCAGTTTGTAAGTCAATTATTTAGTCCTACTACTGGTATTGGAAAAATTTTTAATGATATAAAAGATTTCTTTTCTGAAACTTTTAATGGGATTAGTTCATTTTTAACAGGTAATGATTTAGATTATTATCGACAAGAAGGAAGAGGAATCATTGATTTTGTTAAAGATGCTTTTACTTCTACTATAGATGATATCAGATCTGGTGCGCCAAAATTAGCTACAAAGATAGCTGAATTATTAGGATTAGATTATCGTTTTGAAAATGGAAAAATTGTTGATATATCATAGCGATTATTTGGCGGTCCATTAGGAAATTTAATAGGTGGACAAGATTTATCTGAAATTACACCAAAAGAAGTTTGGTCAGCTATTGGACAAAAAATTTCTTCTGATTTATCAAGTGGAATTGGTAATGTTCTTAAATGGGTTGATGATACTTTAATTGGTGGTTGGGACTTTACTGGTGAAAATGCTCCTCAAACTTGGGGAGAAATTGGAGAATCTTTATCTGATCTTGGTTCTTAGGTTTGGGCACGTTTTTCTAATTATATAGCTGAAACCATATTTGGAATTAAAGATTTTAAAATAAATCCTGATGGCTCGGTTGGAACTACTTTAACAGATGCATAGTTATTTGGAGGACCATTAGATCCTAAAAATTTAGGAACTTCAGATATCTGGCGTGAAATAGGACGAGTTGCCTGGTCAGGCATTACTACATTTTTTGGTGAAACTGTTCCAGACTTTTTAAATAATGAATTAAATAATTTCTTATTTAAAAATAATGAATTTTATGCAGAAGGAAGTTTATTACAATCTTTTTCTAATCTTGGCTCAAGTATTTTAGGGAATGCTTTAAATGGCATTAATAAAATGTTAATGGGCTCTGATGCTTATGAATAGTTTGCAACTGAAAGAAATCTTGTTGGTGCAGAATTAGGATAGGTATTTAATGCTACTAAAGAAATTTTAATTGATAAATTAGTTGGAGATAGTAAAATATATCAAATTGATGCAGATGGTCAATTAAAAAAGATTGATGAAGAAGGAAATTATACCATAGATAGTACAATTGCTGATGTAATTGGTACTGTATTAGATAATTTAGTTCCTAATATTAATGCTAGTTTAGGAAATGCTTTAGTTAAATATTTAGACAAAGGTTTTTCTTATTAGGTTAATAATGGAGTTTTAGAAAAAATTATTGATGGAGCTACTGAAGGAACACCTGTAGAAAATTTCTGGGGAGAAATTATTGATTATGCAGGAGAAGCTTTAGGCCAAACATTTGGTAGCATAAGTAAATATATTGCACCACTCTTTGAATCTAAAGATTTTGATTATGATGAAACAACTAACAAATGGAAAAAAGTAATTAGAGATACAGAGGATCGAGCTATAGGCTATGAAAAAGAGCTTTATGATTGGTCAACAGCGATTGATGGCTTTTTAAATGATAGTAGTGACGGTTTTTTTGGAAAAATAACAGGATTTGTTAAATCAATTATTGGAGAAGACGGAATAATTGATAAAATAAAAAAACTTCCAGATACATTAGGAGAATGGTTTAGAGATTAGCTTGGCGATGGTTGGGAATATGACCCAAATACTAATAAATTTACTAGAACAAGTACTCTTGTTGGAGGGCCATTAGATGGTCAAGTAATTAAAGATGTTTTTAATTTACCTCAAGCAATTGGTGAATTTGGAAAATAGGTAGTAAATGATCTTTTAGAAGCTACTGCTCCAATTAGAGATGGATTAACTGGATTAAAAAATGATATTGTTGCTAATGTTGAAGAAATAGTAGGGATTATTGGAACTTCTCTTACTGATACTCTTAAACTTAAAGATTTAGGATAGTCTATTGTTGAATCATTAACCCCTTCTGATGATGAAAGTCTTGTTAAATGGGTAAACGATTATTTATAGAAAGATAATAGAACAATTCTTGGCGATATTATGACAGGATTACAAACTAGTATTGCCGGAATTCTTAATGGATTATCAAATTCAACCTTAGGGACAGATATTCTTACTACTGGTGGAGGTATTTCTAGATTAATTGGAGCATTCTCTTCAGATGAAGTAATGAATAATTTTACTGATTCTTTAAGTAAAGCCTTTTCACAAACAATGTCTAAATTTGGAGAAAATGTACTTGGATTTTTCTCTAAAGGAGAAGGGACATATACTTATGTTCAAGGAGAAGGTTTTTATTCTCCTTCTTAGATAAATAAGGAAACTGGAAAACCAAAAGGAGGAGAACAAAGTAGATCCTTTACAGGAGTAATGCGAGATTTAATCTTAACTGGAATATCTGATGAAAAATATTAGGCATTTAATGGTAAATTATATGATACTACTAATGCTAATGTTTGGAATCCAGAAACCTAGTCTCCTGTAATAGGGAATGATGGTAAATATGTTTCAGGTATAGATCCAATGACTAACATGATGGCAAGTGTTCTTACGACTCTTACTGGAGAAGATTTTCGAATTGGTTCAAATGGAAAAATTCATAAATTTGAAAATGGCCAAGAAGGACAAGAGTATAGCCTTAATTCTATGTTAGAATCAGCAGGTAATAGTTTTGGAACTGGATTATTAGGTTCAATAGGTTTTGGTTCTAGTTCTGGAGAAACAAAAAGTACTAGCTTTTTAGGGAAACTTTTTTCTGGAGAGCTTTTTGCAGATGCTGAAGGATTACGAAATTGGTTTGGAATTCCTAATTATACAGAAGGTTGGAGTGTGGATCATGAAAGACGAGCCAATAAATTTGCAAAAGAAAATAATATTTCAAAAGATGCTGCTTATGATTTATTAGGAAAATATGGTTTTGCAGGAGATGCCGAGACTTCAGCTCTTAAAGAGGCTGGAGAACTTGCTAAATATCAAGAAGAGTATTGGAAAGAAAAAGGTTAGTCTATTGGGACAGATGCATTAAGTCCTTATGTCCAATTAAAAGATAATCAAACTGTTGATTGGGAACAAACTGTTAAAGCATATTAGTAGGCTTAGGAAGATGCTTTAATACGTTCTGCGACTGCCGCAGATAAATTTGGAAATCGTCCAAATGGCGGTGGTTTTGTCGGTAGTAGTTACCCCTATTATGGAGAAGGTATCGTTTCTGGAGCAAGAGTAGTGAATTTAAGCACTGAAGGATCAGCTCTGGCTAATTATGAACGAGAAGCTGGAATGATATAGGCTTATACTAATGGAACTCCAGAAGAACAAGCCTAGATGAGAAATTTTCTTACTGAAGGTTTAGCTAGTGGAAAATTTGATGATAGACAAACTGCACTTGCTAGAAGTATTTTAGATTCTGTAAATGCAATAGAAGGAAATACTACTGAAATACAAGATTGGTATGATCGATTTGGAGAAGATCAAGAAAAAGCCATTACTGAAGGGTCTACTACTACTACTGAAGTTGAATCTGAAGAATAGGCTGATTTATCTTCATTAGCTTAGTTTATGTATGGAACTACTGATGTAGCTAGTACTCCTTTAGGAGGAAAGTTGTTGTCTGGAACTGAAATAGAAGAGACTGGGGCTGGAACTGAAGGTGGAGGTGCCGAAGGCGGTGAAAC
This sequence comes from Isotricha sp. YL-2021a, assembly GCA_023806865.1. Classification (NCBI taxonomy): domain Eukaryota; phylum Ciliophora; class Litostomatea; order Vestibuliferida; family Isotrichidae; genus Isotricha; species Isotricha sp. YL-2021a. The sequence goes on from JAJJLH010002035.1 coordinate 58,279, forward strand.
AACTCCAAAATCTGGTGGAGTAGTAGTTTCTGAACATGGACGTTATAGTAATTATGTATCAGAATCACAAGCTAATAGTATAATTTAGGAACTTGGTGGTTGGGAAAAAGCAACTGCAGCTGCACAAGCGATGGGATTAGGTGCAGATGTACGAGGAGTAGTAGACTATTATGCTTATAAAAATGGTGGTTTTACTAATGAAATAAATCCAGAAAGTAATTGGATTTTTAATGATAAACAATAGAATGCTATTAATGAAGCTAATACCAGTATTTATGGTATGATTGATAAATTTAAAAATGGCGGAGAATTAACAGCTGCTGAACAACGAACACTTGTATTATTAGGTGAATTAGTTGAAAATTCTGAAGGGCAACTTGAATTAGCAAAAGATGCCGCAGAAGCAAGAGATAATGCTGTAAAAACTGGTTCTAATGTAACAACTAATGAGAATGGAGAATTAGTTGATGCAGAAACTGGTGAAAAAATTGAAATGCCTTATGAAGCTCCTGTTTCTAGTTCTAATTCTGGAGGAACTTATCCTCCGACTAGTTCTGAAAGTACTGGAACTTCTGGACAAGTAAATATTGGAGGCACTGTTGGAGGAACTACTGGAGGAACTACTGGAGGAAATACAACTGGCCAAAATTTATTTGATAGATTTATAGAAGTTACTAATGGGCAAGGGGCTAAACCAGGAACTGCTTTAGTAAATTCTGATGGATAGGTAATTGGTACTGTTCAAATAGATGAGGATGGAAGTACTTATATTGAAAGTCCTACAGGAGAAAATTTAAATAATGCTGTAGTTATGTTTGCAAAAGGGCAAAATAATAATAGTATTCTTCAATTTGCATCAGGCCATATGGCTGTTACTGGAGAACTTGGCCCAGAACTTACAATCCGTGAAGATGGCTCTGTAGATATGTTAGGTCGTAATGGACGAGAATATACATGGGTAAATCCAGGGGATATAATATATACTGCTGCACAAACAGCTTCTATTTTAGGAAATAATAATATCGCTTGGTTAGATGGATTCTCAAAAGGTTTTAATAATAAAATAAAAGGGTATGGTCCTGGAATTGATACAAGTACATTGCCTGGATTAAATCCAAATGGTGGTGGTTCTACTGCTCCATTAAATAATTGGTCTGGCGGAGGCGGTGGAGATATCGGTAATTCAGTAAGATCTGGGGCTTATGAAGGCACTAGAGCTGGTACCATTGCTGGAGCAGCTGCTGTAGCCGAAGATGACCCTCGTTATGATATGTATACTCTTAAGGAACGTGATATTGTAACTCGTTACTTTACTATCCTTCAACAAATAGATGATATTACTCGTGAAGTTGAACATTTTGGAAAAGCAGCGGATAGAGCTTGGGGCGAAGAAAAAATTCAAGCTATTCAACGGCAAACTGATGCTTATAGAAATCAATTAGCTGCTTATAATAAATATGTTAATGAAATTGAAAAATATTTAGTATCTGATAAAAATGCATTGACACGCATGGTAGAAGAATTCGCAGAAGGATTTTCAAGTAAAACTGCTGCAGAATTTTTTAAACAAAATGGTAGTCTGAGTAGTGGCGGAAAAAGTTCATTATCTTCTCGTTTTGGATTAAGTTTATATGGAATAGGAGATGTCGGCGATGGTAGTATGGGAAATTATTTACATTTAGCTACTGGACAAAATAATCGTATTTTGGGACATGATACTGCCTATAATGCCGATTTAAACATTACTCAATATTTAAATACATTTTCTCATATAACTGAAGATACTATAGATTCTACTTTAAAAGGATATTTTGACAATCTTTCAAGTAGTGCTAGCAGTGATGTAGGAAAAGATCGTACTCCTATTCGTTGGACTACTGCAGAATATGATGCTAATGGTGTCTTATTAAATTATGAAGATATTGTTCTTCGTTTAATGGAAATTTATAATGAAAATGCAGAAGCATTTGCAAAAGATAAAGAAGCTCAATATAAATTCCAAGAAATGTTAAAAGATATTCAATTTTATTCTGATACATTAAATCTTTATGAGCAATAGAAAGAAACAATTCAAGATTTAAAAAATGCAATTCTTGATAATTAGATGCGTGAAATAGTTTATCGTATTGAATATGAAAATGAATTAGATAATAATGCTTTAAAAGAAATTAATTATAATTTTGAAAAGATTAGAGATAATGCATATTATTCTGCTGAAGCTATTGATTATTATGCAACTAAAATGGGATATCTTGATGAAGCAAATGAAAGATTAAAAGATGGTATTAAAGATATCTTTGCTGTTTATTCTGGTAATGTAATAAATGGTACTCAAAAAGCATTTTCATCAACTGCTTATTTATTTGCTCCTTTAATTCAATATAATTTAGAGGAAGAAGCAGAAGAAGAAGCTGAAGAACTTGTGGAAGAAGCAGAAGAGGCTCAAGAAACTGTTGAGGAAGCTATTGAAGAGGTAGAAGAAATAGCTGATGAAACAGAAGAAGAAAGAAAAGCACGTGAAAAGAAAGAAAAAGAAGAACGTAAAAAGAAAATAAAAGAAGAAGAAAAAGAAAAGAAAAAAGAACGTGAAGAGAAAGCCAAAGAAGAAGAAAAGAAAATAAAAGAAAAAGAAAAAGCTCGTGAAGAAGCTCGTAAACAAAGAGAAAAAGACGGAGAAGAAGCTTTAACTGCCCAAGAAGAATTAGAAGAAGAATTTGCAGATTATCTTGAAAATTTTGATAAAGTTATGATAGGTGAACAAGAATATCTTATTCCTAAATCTGATGATGTTGAAATTAATGAAGATTTACTTATGGCGGTTGATATAACAAGACCTATTTTAAATAATCAAGGTAAATTAACTGATTATCAAAAAAATGATATTACAAATTAGGTAAAAGCTTGGTATGAGGAACTTCAAGAAAATCATCCTGAAATAGAATTAGATGTAACTCCTATTTACGATGAAGAAGGATATATGACTAATTTTAGAGATGTAGTAAAAGCTATTAATGAAGTTAATAGTAAATTAAGTGAAGAAATGTATAATTTATTATTAAATGATACATAGGCATTCTTTGATATATGGTCTGAAATAACTGTTGAAAATGCTGATTTTTAGGATATCACAACTGAAACTGCAAAACAATTAGAAAATATGATTGATTAGATTTACGCAAATCTTCAAACAAAAGAAAAATATGTTGAAGCAGTTATAAATACTTTAGGTAATGATATTAAAACCTTTAGTAAATATTTAAATGCACAAGTTGATGAATTTAATTATTATAATGAAGTATTTTCTAATTTCCAAGATATTATTAATCTTACTAATCGTAGATAGAGTAATATAACTAGTGGTTTAATTAATATATTAAAAGAACGTGAATTCACTAATGCTTTAAATAACATTGTTGGATCACGCACTGCTTATTAGACTTTAAAAACAATATGGAATTAGGCAAATGAAAGTTATATTCAAGCTGATTAGAATTTAAAGAATTATAGACAATCTTTAGAAGAGCTTGGTAAGACAGAAGAAGAAATTACTGGTGATGAAACTTATAGATATTATGAAAGATTATTTGATGAGACTCAAGAGCAAATGGATATTGCTACTAATAAATTAGAAGATAGTCATAAACAATTCTTAAAATCTTGGGAAGATGCTCTTTCAAAGATAACTGAAAGATATTAGACAGCAGTTGAAGAAGCTGCAAGAACATTTGAAGAATCATTTAGTCCTATTTATAATACTTTTGAATTATTATCAACAGAATTAGAGCGTTAGAAAGCATTAGAAGACCTTTATGTTGATAACTATTAGAGAATTCATGACTTAAATGCGCTTGATAGGTCTATTGAACAATCTATTCTTGATACTGATAATTTAAAGAGCAAAGGTAGATTAAGAGAACTTCAGCAAGAAATTAATGATTTACAAGAACAAGGTACTGAATTAAGCGCATATGATTTAGATATCCTTGAAAAGAAGTATTAGGTTGAACTTGCTAGATAGGCTCTTGAAGATGCTAAAGATGCAAAATCTTTAGTAAGACTTGCAAGAGATAATAATGGTAATTGGTCTTATGTTTATACTGCTAATGAAGAAGATGTTGATGAAGCAGAACAAAGATATGAAAATACTATTAGAGATATGGAACAAGCAAATCAAAATTATATTGATAACCTTGAATCATAGATAACACAAGTCCAATAGCAAGCAAGTGACGCATTACGTGCTCTCAATCCAAGTGATTATACCGATTATGCTTCTTATGCCGCAGCTGTTGAATCTATTGTTAATGGAGCTGCTCGCACTGCAGACTTTTTAGGACAACAACTTGAAAATGCTTTCGGTAATAATGAATGGTTAGATCCATATATAATTGATAGATATGGTGCAAATAATCATGATTTAACTACTGCATGGGGAGATATGATACTTGCTGCATTAACGAATTATGGTTCTACTGGAGATTTAACAGATAATATGAAGGATAGGCTTAATGTATTTGCTAATGATACTTTAACAGCATATTAGACAATATATTCTGAAGGGCAAGATTTAGTTGCAGAAGCAGCAGGTACAAGTCTTGATACTTTACAAGAGTATTTTGATGAAGAATCTGAAATTATTAGTGAAGAATCTTTAGCCAGAGTTGAGCGTACTACTGAATTAGCAGATAGAGTTGGAACAGCATTTGAAACAACTGCTGCAAAAGTAAGAGATTTTAATAAAGATATTTATGATTTAACTCTTGAATACGAAAAACTTAATGATGTTTTAATTAAGTTTTTAGAAATAAGTGGAGAATATATTCCAGAAGAACAATTAGATTTTACGTCTATAATTGATTCATGGGTTGAATTTGATGAAATTAAGAGAGTATTATCTGAATATGGCAAACTTATTGTTACTGATTATGATGAGGAAGGTCGTAGAAGAATTTATACTCTTGAAGAAGGAACTTAGGAAACTGAAGATTTATTAGCTTATTGGATTGAAGAGATTAATAAAGCTAATGCAATTGATGTTGGTGAAGATTTAGATCTTCAATCTGAATATGATTAGATAAATGCCTATTTGGAAAAATATGGAGAAGTTTATATCTCTATTGATGGAGAATTAAAGAAACTTTCTAAAGATAATAGAGATGATATGGAATGGTTAGAAGTAAAATTAGAAGAAATTGAAAAAGCTTCAAAAGCAAAATCAAGTGATGGAAGTTCTTGGAATTTTGATTTTAATTTTGATTTTGGTGGAGGCGGTCAAGCGTCTGCTGGATTTAATGGGTATACTGTAAATAAAGATGGTTAGATATATATATTTGATTCTTCTGGAAATGGAATGTATAGTACTGATGGTAAAACAAATAATAATAATTTTAATGGAAAATATTCTGATTATAAAGATGGTCTTAGTGGTCTTTACACTGGTCGTTGGCAAGGTCTTCCATATGATACTGGTGGATATACAGGTATGTATACTGGTGAATGGCCAGATGGTTCTACTCGTCGGAATGGTCGTCTTGCTTGGTTACATTAGAAGGAATTAGTCCTTAATGCACATGACACAGAAAACTTCCTTGATGCTATGAATATAGTTCGTCAATTAGATAATCTTACTTCGTGGATGGCAAATGGTCTTGGAGATTTGTTTACTCCACATGTTGCCACAGAAAGTAGAACATTAGAACAATAGGTTCACATTGATGCTTCATTCCCGAATGTTACTGATCATAATGAAATTGAATAGGCATTTGGTAATCTCGTTAATTTAGCAAGTCAATATGCTAATAGAAAATCATTTACTTAAAATAAAAGGGACAATTACGTCCCTTTTATTTTTTTATTTATATTGGCCAAATAAAGTAAATAAAATAAATAAAATTTTAATTAAAAATAGATTAAATTTTTTTTGGATACAAAGGAGAACTTTAAATGGCGCAATTAAAAGATTTAATAGTTACTGGAGCAACCAGATTAATAGGCGATGCTTTTGTAAATAAAATACAAATCACTGCCATTAGTGCTCCTACATCTGCAGGTGGGACTACTTATGGATTAGGCACTAATGGCTATGTTTTAAAAACCAATGGTAGTTCTGTATATTGGGCTGCAGATACAAATAGTTTAACAGGTGTTAAAGGAAATGCCGAAAGTTCATATAGAACAGGTAATGTTAATTTAACGTCAGCAAATATACATGGAACTGGAACAACAGGACAATTTTGGCGTGGAGATAATACATGGTCAAATACTTTAACAGATAAGTTAACTGTTTATAATTCTGGCACAGGAGAAAGTAATGGAAATAGTTATACTGGTGGACTTGAAGTAAGAGAATATAAATGTTAGACTACAACATTAGAAGATACTTATAAAAATGCTCCTGGAATTACTTTCCATTGGGGTGGACATGTTGTTAATAAATTAAATATAAGAAAAGATGGAGCATTATACTGGGGAGAAACAAAAGTTGTAACTAATTCAGGTTCTTGGGGAATTTCTATTACTGGTTCATCTGCTAGCTGCACAGGGAATTCAACTACAGCAAGTGCTTTAACAAATATTGCTTCTAGTGATGCTGCATCATCTACAGCGACACAAAGAAGAATTTGGTTTTCATATGATAATAATACAACAGGAAGACCAGCATATGATGATAACTTTACTTATCAAACTTCTACTAAAACACTTTCTGTAAATAATATAAAAATAACTAGAAGTTTTAAAAATCTAATAACAGGAACAGGTACTGCAGCATCAGATGCTGGATCTGGAGATAATAGATATAAACCAGCTAAATGGACATTTAATACTGGGGCCAATGCCGCCGATGGAGAAATATTTACTATTAAAATTCCAATAGCAGGACATGACTATGGAGTATTTATGTCAGTAAATAATGGAACAAATTATTATCCTGTTGTAGCAAATGGAACAGGAAGAATTACTACTCATTATCCCGTAGATACTTATTTACAAGTTATTTTTGAATCTACTGGTTCCGCAGCATCAATGTTCCCACTTGCTGGAGGAACTGCCCGTGTAACTGTATCTGGTGGTGTTTTTAGAGTTATTAATTATTATGATAGTAATAGTAATGATACTGGATATTATCATAGAAAAATATATCCAAATTTAAAAGCAGGTTCAAATAAAATTCATCCATATACTTTAATTATGGAAAATAAAGATGGCCGTTGGGAATCCTTAATTTCAACTAATCCAGGTACTGGATCTAGTCATGCGGCTAATACTCATGGATTTTTACTTGGTAATGTATATTGTATGTATGCTAATGCAACATATAATGAAAATGCTACTGTAGCTACTTATAATATTTGGTCTGCGCATAGTGGTCTAATAGATGTAAGATATTCATTTAATTTAACTAGTTCAGCAGGAATTACTGGATATAAACCTGTTTATATTGTTGGAACTATTGGCACAGATGGACTTTTTTATCTTGATACTACTAAATGGTGGGCACAAGATTTACCGACAACAGATGATGGAAAAGTATATGTATATATTGGCGATGGATATGATTGGTATCGTATGACTTTAAGTGAAGTTAATCCAGCATATTTCTATAGAGATAGTAGAATATAGATGTATGCTCCTGGGCGTGGGATTAAAACAATTACAAGATCTGGAACAACATTTACCGCTACTAGAGATGATGGGTCTACTTTTACTTTTACACAACAAGATAATAATAGTGTGACAGGCGTAAAAGGTAATGCTGAAAGTTCTTATAGAACAGGATAGGTAAACCTTACTCCTGCTAATATTGGAGCTGCTGCTGCTTCTCACACTCATTATGAATTAGCCACTATAGGAGATTAGCGTTCAACGGCTACTACTCCAAATACTTATGTTAATAGACTTATTTTTCAAGGTTTAAAAACTAATTCTACTTTTGGTTCTCCATCTTTAGACACCTATTCATATGTTGTAGGTTTACGAGGATGGTCAGACAGTTCTGGTGGTAATTCACATGAATTAGCCTTTAATAATACTGGTATATATCATCGCTCTGGAGCCACTACTTCTTGGGGAAATTGGGTACAATTAGTTGAAAATACTGGGACTTGGGGAATATCTATAACAGGTAATGCTGCTACTGCTACTACAGCTACAAAATTTGCTTCTGCACAAAGTGTAACTCTAACAGGAGATACAACTGGAACAGCAAGCTCACAAGCAGGATGGTCAATAGCTACTACTACATCTAAACTTTCTTATCCATCATAGTTAACTTCATTAGAAGCTATAGATACCTTTGGAACAGATGAAATACGTTTTAAAGTAGCTAAAGTTAGTTCGTTATCAGGACATAGCGGGACATTAACGCAAAATGATGGTATGATAATGAATATCCCCTGGAGTGCAAAATATGGCCATCAAGTTTTCTTTGATGATAGCGGCTATGGTATTCATCATAGATATAATAGTAATGGGACATGGCAGCCTTGGGTGGAACTTATTGGAAGTAATAATTATACTTCATATACTGTTAAAAAAGATGGTACTGGGGCAAGCGGTTCTTGGGGGATATCCGTAACAGGTAATGCTGCTACTGCTACTAAATTAGCAACAGCGAGAACTATTTCTCTTACTGGTTCTGTAACTGGTTCTGGGAGTTTTGATGGCTCTGGAAATCTCTCAATAGCTACTACTACTAATCACAATCATAGTACTTTAACAGTAGGGAACAAGACATATAATGGTTCTTCTGATGTAACTATAGAAATTGCAGATTTAGGTTTAGCTTCTACAACTACTTTTATAGGATTAACAAGTACTAATTTAAGTAATGGAAGCACTACTAATCCAGTAACTATTACCATTGGTCCAACCACTGGTTCAGTAACTGCAACTAATGGTAGCGTTGTTATGGAAGCAGATAGTGGAGAAGAATATATTTGGGCTGGTAATAAGTGGAATCTTATGGGTCTTGCATCAAGCTGGGCATTAGCTAACCACATTCATGGTAATATAACAAATGCAGGTACTATTACTGCTGATACAGCTAAAGCAAGTGGTCAACATTTAGTAATAACTGATAGTAATAATAAAATATGTCGTTCTGCCTTAGCATTAGGAACTGCTACAAATACTTATTTACGAAATGATGGAACTTGGTCAACTCCTCCTGATACTAATAAGTATCATAAAACAGGTTCATGGTCAGGTCTTACTTACACAGCAACAGCAGTAAATAGCGCTGATGAGTTAAAATTTACAGTACCTAGCGCATCAACAAGTGCCGCTGGTGCGGTATAGCTTTCATCTGCAACAAATAGTACAAGTACAACATTAGCTGCAACTGCAAGTGCAGTAAAAGCCGCATATGATTTAGCAGCCGGAAAAGTAAGTAAATCTGGCGATACGATGACAGGGACACTCACTATAAAAGGGTTAAAAGCAACATCCGGCACAGACTATGGGACAACATTACCTACATCAGGTTCTGCTGGTCAAGTCTTTTTCTAGTTAAGTGACCCAACATATGAATTACCAGTTGGAGGAACTACAGGACAATTCCTTGCAAAAAGGTCTAACTCTGATAGAGCAGTTCAATGGACTAATACTATGCCTATTCCATTGAATTTTATTACTGGTTCATCTATTATATTAGAAAAGGCAGCGGTTACAAAAGGAATAACCCCAAGTACTGATTAGTGGGGTCCTGGTATTTATTTCTAGGATCAAATGGGTGGAACAGACCCTGCTCATGGATTTGGATATATAGGTAACATTTATAGTACTGCCGGTAATGCAGATACTCGTATATATACTTATAATCCAACCGCAAATTCTACATTAGAAGCATATTTATATATGAGATGCTTATCAACAGGAGAATTTAGAGCTGGAGTAACAAATGCACCATTTTATGGAGCAGTTTGGAATGATTATGCTGAAATGCGCAACATTCCAGAAGAAATAGAACCAGGTAAATGTGTACGTGAAGTCGGTAACGGCATTATGGTATTAACTACTAAACGTCTTGAGCGTGGATGTAAAGTTATTTCTGATACTTTTGGATTTAATATAGGAGAAACGGAAGAATGTAAGACTCCTATTGCAGTTTCTGGACGTGCTCTTGTTTATATTAATGAGGGACGAGAAGAAGCAAGCAAACATATTGGATGGCCAGTATGTTCAGGTCCGAACGGAACTGTAAGTATAATGACAGAAGAAGAAGAAGAAAAATATCCTAGTCGAATAGTTGGTACAATTTCAGAGATTCCAAGTTATGAAGAATGGGGTACTGGAAAAGTAAAAGTTAATGGACGTATATGGATATATGTTAAATAAGATAATGCGGTTTGACATTTTTTTGATAGAAAAATGTCAAACCGCTTTTTTGCTTTTAAAAATTCCAAAACAATTTTTTATTTCGAGCCATGGTCTAGCCAGCCAATGAGAGCGCGATAAGCCTACGCGCATTTTTTACATTTCCATTATCGGTCAGTTTTTAGCAATTTGACCTTAAAAACTTTTATTTCTTATTAGATATAAAATTGAGAAAAAGGAGAGATGTGTTAATGACGCAAGAATCAATAGAAAATTTATTTCAATCCATTGACACAATTATAGATGCGCGCATTGCCAATCTCCCATTTGACCAAACAATAGAATGTGAGATTGTAAACGTAGATGATGCACAAGAGGGTAAATATCTTGTAAAGTATCAAGCATCAACATTTACCGCTTATAGTGAAAATAAAACTTTTTAGTTGAAAGATATAGTATATGTACAAATTCCGCAAGGAGATTTTACATAGGATAAATTTATTATAAATAAAAAGACAATTGAAGAAATTAAAAAAGTTAGAAAAATGCCTTTTTTAAATTTTGTTAAAAATACTAATTTAGTTAGTTCAATAAATAGTAATAAAGAATATATTATTGCGACTACATCAAATGGAATTGAATCAAGAAATCCATTACCTTCTATTAATGTTTTTTATGATAATTAGATATATATAGCAGGTTATACTAAAGTTGGAATAAAATTAGCCTTTAAAGCTGGAATTCCGTATGATATGGCATCGGGCAATTATGGAGTTCGCTTGACTTTAACTGGGTTCGACCAGGCTAAAACATATTTGCCAAGAGAGAGTGCAGCAGCTGCAAATACTTCTACTCGTGAAACGCGCACTTTTGAATTATCTTTAAAAGATATGATTGGTTCTAATTTCTATAATACTCTTGGATACTGTAATCAAGAGTAGGTATTTGATGTAAAAAATTTTGTAATTACTAATGTTTCATTATCTTTATTTCAAGATGGTAATTTTAGATCTATAGATGGAACAGGAATAAATAATTATAAAATATATGCAACTAATATAGGGGTATATTTTGGATATGATTTATCTGAATTTTATAATACTAACTATAGAACATTTTTATATACTACTAGTGGATTATAGTATAATAGTGAGTATTATATTAAACCATTATATATTAGATTTGTTGAATTAACAGATAATAGAACAAATTTAAATATATTAAATAATCAATTAAATAGGAATGAGATATTTAAAATTCATTGGG
>JAJJLH010002036.1:0-69169 GCA_023806865.1 Isotricha sp. YL-2021a
GTGACTAACTACAAATTCACTTTGGGATTTAAAGTCAGTTAATTTTGAATATTCTGCTCCATGTTTTGCTAATAAGTCATTAAGTTCTGATATTAATACACCCATTTCAGGAATAAATTCAAGTAAACCTTCTGGGATTATAACAACACCAAAATTGAATCCATTCTTTGATCTTGTTTCAACCATATTTGCAATTTGCTCTGCTACTTGAATAAGTGTCATTCCTTTAGCTTTTACTTCTTCTGAAATGACAGCCCAAGTTGGGTGGGTCATTAAAGCAACTTCTAAAGCAATATGTGAGGCACTCCTACCCATAATTTTAACAAAATGCCAATATTTTCTTGATGAAATAGCATCTCTTTGAATATTACCAACTAATTCAGCATAAGTTTTAGTAGCAGTATCAAAACCAAATGAAGTTTCAATATATTGATTTTTTAAATCACCATCAATAGTTTTAGGAACACCAACAAAGACAACATTACTTTTTTTATCTTTAAAATATTCAGCCAATAAAGCAGCATTAGTATTAGAATCATCACCACCTACAATAACCATAGCATCTAATTTAAGTTCAGTAATAACTTTATAAGCTTGGGCAAATTGATCAGGAGTTTCAATTTTAGTTCTTCCAGAACCCATAATATCAAAACCTCCTGTATTTCTATACATATCCATTAAATCATCTGTAATTTCAATATAATCATTACTAAGAATACCACCTGCTCCTCCTTTAAAACCAATAAGACAACTTTCTTTATTCCCTTCTTTTAAAGCATCATATAAACCGGCAACTACATTATGTCCACCAGCTGCATTACCACCACTAAGGATCATACCTACTTTTAATTTTCTATGAATATCACCACTTTTTCCTTTGGAAATATCACATACTGGTTGACCGTATGTATTTTTGAAAAGTTTTTTTAATTCAGCTTGATCTGCTGGAGCTTCTGTTTTAGGACCATCTGCGATTTGAATTGAATCTAAATTTTTTATTATGTCTGGGATTATTGGTTTAAATTTTAAACGATCTTTGAATAATGGAGTTAAGTTGTCTATAAATTCTTTTGTTTGTTTTAATTGACGGAATTGCTTCTCTTCTAAGAATTTTGTTTGGAAGCTGTATGCTTCTGAAATAAAAAGCATTAAGATTATTAGAAGTGCCTTATTCATTTTTTTTATATTTTTTTTTTATTTAAGGATTTTTATATTTTTTTTTATGAGGGAAGTTGGAATGTTGTATATGATATTCTTTTTATTTTTTTAATTGTAATAATATTGGAGAAAATTTAAAAATATTTATTTCATAGGAAGTAACATAATTTATAACTTAAAATTATTTTTTTGCTCAAAAAAAATTTAAAAACAATAAAATAATAATGGCCCAAAATCGTCCATTGAAAATTTTAATAATTGGTGATTCAAATGTAGGTAAAACATCAATTCTCTTACAATATACATCTAATTTTTTCCAAGAAACTCATATTGCAACAATTGGTGTTGAATTTAAATTAAAAGAAATAATGTTAGATAATATTGAATATAAATTAAATATATGGGACACTGCAGGACAAGAAAGATTTAAAGCAATAACAAAAAGTTTTTTTAAAGCTGCTGATGGAATTGTTTTTGTTTATGATGTTACTAATAAACCTTCTTTTGAAAATATTAAAAATTGGATTAAAGATGCTGAAAGTAAGGCCAATGATTTTAAAATTATTATTGTTGGAAATAAAATTGATTTAAATGATTCTAGAGAAGTTAGTTTTGAAGAAGGTAAAAATTTAGCTAAAAAAAAAAATTGTCCTTTTTTTGAATCAAGCGCTAAAGATAAAATAAATATTGATGAAATTTTTATAACTTTGTTAGAAGAAATTCTAAAAGCTCAAAAAAATATAAAAGAAGAAAAAAAAAATGAAGGAGAAAACAAAATAATTTTAGAAAAAGATGATAATAGTAAAACAAAAAGTAAAGGGTGTTGTAAATGAAACAAAATTGAATTAAGAGATAATTAGTATAAATTGCTAAAGATATTTTTTATTAAGCAAATACATAAAATTAATAATAATAAAAGTTCATAAACAAATTTAAGGTTGATATGAATTTTAAATAAATTTAATAATTTAAAATTTATATAATTAGTAAAAGAAATATTTTAAGAAAGTCAATTTTAATAAAAAAATAAATGTATATATAAATGGATACTTATTAACCAATAATTGAAAAAATTACCAAATTACAATGAAGAAAAAAAAAAAAGAAAAAGATATTCAATAATTTATACAATTTGAAATATTAAAATAAAATATTTATTCAAATTATTAAATAAAAAAAATAAAAAAATTAAAAAATAAAAATTAAAAATTAAAATTAAAAAAAAACTTAAAAAAAAATCTAAAAACATATAGAAAAAAAAATGTCATTCAAAGACCAAGTTCTAGTAGAAATAAACAAATTTCGTACCCAACCAAAATCAATAGAACAACGTCTACAAACTTTTCGTTTAGGTTTATCCCGTCTTCGAGCACGTGATCCATTCCTTTTAGAAATCGATGCATTTATATCATCATTAAACAATTTAAAACCAATGCCTCCATTAGTTTTAAATGAAATATTATCAAAATCAGCAGAAAAACAAGTAGAAATTTTTTCTCGTGACGAAACCTCATATGATTCATATATATCAGGAGAAAAATTAAGAGGAAAAATCCCAGATCAATACATAAGTCAAAATTGTGTATTAATGGCAAATTCAGCTGATGAACCAGCAACAATAATAAATCAAATTTTATTAAATAAAATGGATAAATTTAAAATTGGAAGAATTTTCTTAACAAATCCAAGATATACTCAAGTTGGTATTGCTCATGTTGAGAAAGATGATGAAAATTATGTTATTGTTATTTTAGCTCAAACAGAAGTAAAGAAAAGAAAAGCAATACCATTACCTGATGGTGATTTAACAGAATTAAAACATGCTTTTGATTTATTTGATGTTGAAAAACAAGGTGAAATTTGTCCTAGAGATATTGTTGAGACTATGGAAAGTTTAGGTTATGATAAAAAAAATCCTGAATTATATGATATAATGGTTGAATTAGATGTTCCTGAAAATGATACTGTTGATTTTTCACTTTTTGCTAATCATGTTGTTAATGCTGTTCGAGATAAAGAAACTGATGATGGATTAAGAGTTATTTTTGAATTGTATGTTGATGATCATACTAATGATACTATGAGCTCACAATATTTGAAAAGGATTATTCAGGAATTAGATGAGAAAGAAGCATTAAAAACTATTAATTCTTTAATGAGTGAGAAAGGTGGTCCGCAAGCTAAACTTAGTTTTCCTGAATTTGTTGATTATATGAAAAATAATTATAATGATGAAGAAATTAATCAGAAAGTTCAAAATGTTAAAAAGTATAAAAATATTCAGTTAAGTCCTTCTGTCAGTTCTAGTATGAGTGGAGGAAGTAAAAAATGGAGGAAGAAATAATGCATTTTTTTATTGTTTTTATCTTTTTTTTTTCTTTTTTTAAAGAATTAAAATTTCATTTAGTTAGAAATAATTTTTATTTAAAAATTTAGATTTGTTTTGAAAAAATATTTTTTTATTTATATCATATTTTTCTTAATTAGAATTTATTGTATATTTTTTTTTGAATTAATATATAAATTAAAATTATATTTATTTACAAATAAAAGTAATTATGAATCAAGAAAGTTATAAAGAAATAAGGAATAGAAAAGGGGAAAAAAATTCAAATAAAAATAAAAATCATAAAGGTAAAATACAAAAAAATTGTATTATAATGAAAAAAAGACTTGATAAAATTAAATTAGATAAAGAAAATTTTAAAGATGATGAAATTAAATATGAAAAATATAAAGAATTTGAAAATAATTATAAAGAAGCATATCAGAAATTAAAATGGAAGAAAAAATGTAAAAGGAAAAATTCTTGGGATGGAGAAAATAAAAAACCAAAAACAGGAAGAATAATATATAAAGAATATGAAGGATTAATTCAATAAAATGTAAATAAATATATATATATATATTTTTTTTTTATATATAAAAAAACAAAATTATGACTAAAATATTTATATAATAATTATATTTAAATTTAACTTCATTCAAAATAATTTGAAATATCTTTTAATTAAAAAAATAATTATTTGATAATTCATTAATTGAAAATCCTATTGCATAACAATCAACTTCAATATATTTTGATAAATTTTTATTATTATTTAAATTAATTTCATAATTAGGTGTAATTAATATTTTTGGATGCAAAAAAATTTTAAATTTAGGAAATTGATTTTTTGAATTTTTATTTAAATTATTTTGTTTTAATTTAATCATGCAATTTTTACAATTTTCAATATTTAAATCTTCATTTATATCATTTTCATATAAATTTATTATACCATTTTTTTTAATTATATAATTTTCTTCTGTTATATTTCTTAAAAAATGTTTTTGATATATTAAAGAATAATAATTTCCATATTTAATATATATTTCTTGATTTGTAAAATTAAATTTATCTAATTGCTCTTTTGTAATTTCATTATTAGAAAGTTTATTTATTTTAAATTCTAATTTTCTGATAAGACTAAGGTTGAAATTTACTTTATTAAAATAATTTAATAAATTTATCAATAGTAATATAAAACATAAGATTGATATTAAAGAAAATAATGTTTTATTTGTGTTGGATTTCTCTACGTTTGAATTTTGGGTAATTTTAAATATTTTAAATTCAGAAAATTTTTTTTTGCATTCATGACATAAATTTAAATGTATTTGTTTTCTTAATTGCAATAATTGATTTTTTAATTTTATATTTTCTTCTTTTAATTTATTTATTTCAATTTTTTTTCTTAATCTCCCAAGTTTTGCATATTGTGCATTTCTTTTTAAAATTTCTTCTTTTTTTAATTTTTCTTTTTTTTGATTTCTTATTTAATATATTTAAACTTTCAAAATTTTCTTTTTCGATGAAATTGAAATTAAATAAATAATCATCGAAATTTCCTATTGATGAATTATTTGAATATAAATCATTTTTATATTTATCTTCTTCTAAAATATTTGAAAAAAGCATATATATTTTTAAATGAAATGAATTATTTTTACTAAATATATAAAATTTAAAATTATTTAAATAATTATATTTATAATGAATAAAGAAATAATAAAATTAAAAAAAATATGTAATATTGATAATTAATTTTTATATTCATTATTAAAAAAAAATAATGTAATAATCAATAATATTATAAAAAAAATAAAACAAAATCAATAAAAAATAAAAATGAAATATTTAAGCATTATTTTATTAATTCTCCTATCAACATCATTTTCAAAATGGTTACCTGAAGTAACAGGTTATAATGAAAATGATTCAGACAATGGTTATGCAGGAATAATAGGAAAGCCAATAACAGGTATAAGAATCCACAATCAAGTATTCAGAGTTCACATAAAAAATGGTGGTTGGTCAAAAGAAATAAGAGAAACATATTCAGGAAATGAAAAAGACTTAATAGATGGATTAGCTATTTCAGGAAATATAGTATATAAAGTTCATCTATATGAAGGAAGATGGTTACCACCAGTAAATGGTTATGATATAAAAGATAGTGAGAATGGTTTTGCTGGAATTATTAATAAAGAAATTGATGCTGTTATGATAAGAGGAAAAAAATATGCTGTTTCTTATATTGAACCTCATGAACCTTCTAAACCTAAAATTTTTGGTAAACAACAATTTATAAAAAGTGGTACTGGATTAAAAGGTGTTAGTTATCAAATGAATTTACCTGGTATGAGAGAAGGTTGTTTATTTATGGCTGCTTGTGTTATTGGTGGTCTTGGGACTGATGAACAAATTTTGTTTGCTAGGAAATGGGCTGTTAAAAATGGTTATATTAGAGATTCTGATACTTATGTTAATATGAGTGCTAAAGTTTTAGCTAAAAGAATTAGTGAATATTTTAATACTTATTATCATGCCAATTGGGATTTTGGAAGAGGTAGAAATCATTTTTGGGTTATTGATGAATATGGAAGAGAAGTTTTTAATTCTGCTGGATTAGGTTATCATTAACTTTAATATATGTATAAAAATTATTTTTTTATTAATTTTTTTTTTTTTTGGATTATACTTTTTTATGAGTATTTTATATTTTTTTAAAATAATAATCTAATTTCAAATTTTAATTATTTAACTTTAATATTTTTTTTTTACAATTAATTTTCAAATTTTTTTCATATATGATATAATATTATTTTATAAATGGAGGATACTGATGAACTTTTAAATAATATAAAAGAAGGAAACCAAAATGTAAATTCAAGAATAGGAAGAATAAATAAAAAAGATCCCTTCAGAGCAAAAAAAGAAATAGAAGATCTAAGAAAAGAATTAACAAAAATAAAATCAAATTTAAATAAAATAGATAATTATATGTTATATGATGGAAAAGGTGATAAAGGAGAAATAAAAGTACAAAAAGGAGAATATGATTCTCTAAAAAAAAAATTAGATTCATTAGAAAGAGAAGTAACTCAAATAGAAAATCTGGATAAATTAAGAAAAGGAGAATTAAAAGGAATAGAAAAGCAAAAAACAGAAAAACTTGAATTAGAAAATCAAATAGGTCAAATTGAAGATCATGGTAAAATAATTGATTATATTGGTAAAGATATAAGAGAAGCAAATAGAAATTTAAATGAAGCTGGTATTATGGTTAATGAACAAGGTAAAAGAATTGATAATGTTACTGATAAAGTTGATAGTAATCAAGTTAAAATTGGTCAAGCTGAAGTTATTGAAAATCAAATGATTAGAACTGCAAAATGTCAAAAATGTTCTTTGTTTTCTTTGGTTATTTTATTGTTGATTTCTGATATTATTCTTTTTATTGTTTTTCTTTATAAAAAATTCAAAAAGTAATAAGTATTTATTTAATTAGATATTTTTTAATTTATTTTTTTTTTATTTTAGTTATTTTTTAATTATAATTTATTATTTGGATAAAATATATTATTATTTTTTGGAAGATTTGAAAGCTCAAATAATGTTAATCCTTTTGATTTATTGTTTTTTTTCTTTTGACTATAAATAATTGTTTTATTTTGTTTTTTATCATAACCAAAGTTCATTAATATATTTTTTTTATCATAAGGTAATGATAAAAATATTTGTTCACAAACTGTAATAAATTCATTTTCATTTAAAGTTTCATTTTCTTCTTTTAATTCTCTGAAAATTGGTTCTAATATTTCTTTAATATTCTTAGGAATTTTATTAGTATTTACAGCAGAATTTTTTATTAAATTATCCTCATCTCCATCTAATAATTTAAATATTTTTTTAAATACTCTTTCTTTTTTATTTTCTAATAATTTATCAGTAGATTTATTAATTATAGGATTTGAAAAATAATTTGAATAAGTTCTCCTTTCTAATTCTTCTTTATTTTGTTTATATATATTATTATATAAATACATTAATGTAAATGGATTATTATTGTTATCATTTTTAGAATGTCTTAAAATACTTTTTGGTTTTATATATTTTTTTTTTTCAATTTCATCTTTTATTTTTTCCATTTTTTCATTTGATTTTGTTTTATATTTTATTAATCTTTCATAAAATGGTTCTTTTATTTTATTATTATTATTTAATACTGGACGATATGAATACATATTTTCAATTTTATTTTTATAATTATTTAAATTTTCTTTTTGAATTTTTCTATCATCATATAATTTAAGAAATCTATAATTAGGTTTATTAGTCTCATTAATAATTTTATTAGTTTCATTTTTATTTTCCTTATTAACTTTCGGTTGGAATGTATAATTAGTTTTTTGTTCATTTTTTTCTTTTAATTTATTTATTTTATTTTGATTATATTGTTTATAATTAATTATTCTTTCGTTATCTGTACAAGGAATTCTTTTTTTATCATCAATTTTATTTGAATTTATTTTAGGATGAAAAGTTGAAACTTTTTTTTCTTCTTTTTTCAATTTTGTTTTTAATTTTTCTAATTTTTCTTTCCCTTTTTCTTGATATTCAATTCCTCTATTATATAAATTTTTTCCTGCTTCAATACTTTCTTCTAAACTTTTTTTTTTTGTTATTGAATTATTTAATATATGACCTTGTGAATTATTTAAACTTAATAATCCATATTGATAATCATCAATTTTTATTATTTCACCATTTAATAAATTTTCTATGTCTGTTAAATTTATATTTGAATTATTAATTGTTAATTGATTATTATTTTTTATAATTTTATTTTCTACAATTGGATTTATTTTTTGATTTTTACTTATATTTTTTTTCTTTTGAAATGGTTCATATAATGTATTTTGATTTGAATTTGAATCATAATCACTTATTTGATAAGGAAATAAATTAGTTTTTTCTTTTTTATTTGATATTAATTCATCAATTGAATATTTAGATTTTTGTTTTGAAATATTTCTATTTCTAATTTTAGTTTGATTAATATTTGTATTTTTTTTATTATCTATTAATTTCTTTCTATCTTTCTTATTTATATTATTATTTTCTAAATTTTCTTCTTCATCTTTCTTCTTATCAATTTCTTCATTAATATATTTAGTTATTTCTTCCATTGTATTATAATCAATATTATTCTTCATACAAAATTCATAAATATCTTTTTTAGGATTATCTAAATTATATAATTTAAAATTCTCAATTATTCCATTTCCAATATCAATAGTTAACTGAAGAAAAGGTTTATTATCATTATTATCATCAACATCAAAATCATTACTAATTTTTTCATTATCAATTTCATCACCCATTTTTAATTAATTAAAAAAATAATAAATTAAAAATGAACTTTAAAAAAAATTTGTAATATTAAAAAAAAAAATATAATTTATCTCTTTAATAATCATCACCAACAGAGAAAATTTCTTTACAAGTTGGTCTCAACATAAAAGAATGTTCAAACTGGGAAGTAAAAGACCCTTCAACATCAGCAAGAGGAGGATAAGGTTCAACAACTCCAGCATCACATAAATATTTTAAACTCTTATGGACATTAGTTAATCCACCTTCTTCTAACCATCTTGGACAAAATGCCATTGTACTAAAGTGTTCATCAATATATTTAAACATATTTTTAGGTTGTGAAGCTTTTATTTTTGTATTATTAAAAGCAAATGGATCTTTCATAAAATGACTCCAATCTTTTAATTCTTTACATTTTCCTTTACCAGTAGTTGCAAAAGTTTCAATAGCATATAATTCACCTTCTTCCATTTTCATAGTATTTTCTTCATTTTTAAATAAAGGTACACTTTTATTACCATGTACTCTAAATCTTCCTAATGTATGTCCACATAAATCTTTTATTGGTTTAATTTTATGTATTTTACCATTTAATTCAATTTCATAACTTTTTATTATTTCTTCAATTGAAGCACCAATTTCACATAATCTAGCATCAATTCCTGATAATTTTATTCCTTCATTTGTTGCTTCTTTACTTGCTTTTAATAAATTATCATATATTGGATTAAATGATACTGTAAAAGCACAATCAATTATATAACCATTGATTTGTGTTCCAAAATCTAATTTCATAACATCATTTTCATTTAATATTGTTTCATCACCTGTATTTGGTGTATAATGTGCAGCTACATTATTAATTGAACACCCAGTTGGAAATGCTTGACCACATTCTGTTAAATTTGCATTTGTTATAAATTTTAGCATATTTTCTATTTTTTTACACATATCAATTAATTTAATTCCAGGTTTTATTATTCTTTGAGCATATTTTCTTATTTGTCTATGACATTCTCCTGCTTTTCTCATTGATGATAATGTAAATAAAATATATTTTTCTAATTCTTTTTTTTCTTCTGAATTACTTCTCCATATATTCTCTGATGGATATTCCATTATTATTCCTTCTGGAAATTCTGATAATGAAGAATATTGTTCATCTATTGATTTTGTTATTGGTATTGTTTGTTTTGTTTCTTTTTCTTTCCAATTTCCTATTAAACGAAAATGTGAATTGTCTTGAAATGATAAAGAGGAAATTTCCTTATTTTCATTTTCTAATTTTATTATTTCACGATAGGGATTTTCTCTTATTGGAATTTGTTCTTTTATTGAATTATTTTCTGAATCTGTATTTGCGTATTTTGGGATATATTCTTTTTTATGCTTTTTTTTATGGGATTGATTTTTATCTTGTTTTGGACTTTCATGATTTGTTTTGTTTATTTCAGGATTGCTATTAAATTTTATTTCTTCTTTTGATTCTTCTTGAATTGGTATTTTTTGAAAATCTGATTCTTCATTATGAGTATTCTTTTTTTTTGATTTCTTTTTTTTTTTTTTTTTATTATCATCTTCATCATTTATGAAATTTAGTAAATCATTAATATCCATTAAATTATTGCTTGCAATAATATAATTTTAAGTAAATTTTTCAATTATTTATTTTTTATATTATTTATAATTATTATAAAATAAATTATTAAAAAGATTAAAATAATTTTTAATTATAATTTAAAAGAAAAAAACCATAATATCTCTTTTTTTTAGCTTTATTCATTTATATTTTATTTTTTCAGTTAATTTTCTTGTAATATTCATAATTATGTGATTAATATCATTATAATTTTTAATCTCTAATTTTTCTTTTTCAATATTTAAGATTATATTACTTAATGTTTTCTTCAAAAAAATTTTCTTTTATTATAATTAATATTTTATTATCAAAGTTAATTATATTTTTATAATTTTTGTTAAAATAATTTTATTTGTAATTTTCCCATTTATTTATATATATTACATTTTTAAATAATTAATTGAAAACTAAATAAATGATAAATGAAAATAAATAAAATAGAAATTAATTATATAAATAAAATTAAATATACAGAAAAATACCTTTATATAAATCTTAATTGAATATTTTCTTGATAAATAAAAGAAAAAAATAAAAATATAATAAATGGGATGTTCGATAAATAAAGAGAGTATTGAATCAGAAATATTAATTCTCCAACTTCAAAAAATTAAAATAAAGGATGAAAGAAAGAAAATGCTTAAAAAATATAAAGATTTAACTGGAGAAAGTTTGATTAGACCCAAAATACCTGAATATATAGATTATAAAACAATGAAAGAAATGAAAATAAATAAATATAGTAAAGATATTAAAATTACAAAAGAAAGTTCTACTTCAACCAAAATTAATTCTAGGAAATTTTTTTTTGAAACTGAATCATGAAAAATAAGTCTAATTTTTTTGTATAAATATATAGTTTTAAATTCTTATAATTATTATTTAATAAAATTCTTTTAAAAAGTAAAACTAGTATAAAAGTATTATATAATGTATTGTTAATTTATTTTTAATTTAAAGAATTAGAATTAGTATGTTTTTGATTTAATAATTATTGTAATATTTTATTTGAATTTTTTAATTCTTATATTCACTTTTTATTTATTTAAAATAAAATGTTTTTTATAATTAAAAATATTTTTTTATACATTTTTTAATTAAAAATGAAATTGTTAGATTTGAATTATATTAATAATAATTCATCTACTCAAACAAATTCTAAATTTATAAATCAATCAAATTCATTTATAACAAATAATTATAAATTGAAAATAGATAATATAAAGAATGAATCAATAAAAGAAAATAATATAAGTCAAAAAGGAATTGAAGAAAATTCAAATAAGAATATTTTAATTAATAATGGAATGAGTAAAGAAGTGTATGAAAGATTAAAAAATGAAAATATAAATTTTATTCAAACTCTTCTTAGATTAAAAGAAAAAACAGCAATTTCAAAAAATAATAAAAATCAATTTGAAAAACCTGAACAATATAATCTACATATAAATAAAATATTAAATGAAAGTATAAATAATAAAACAAATGATTCTATATTTAAAAAATGTACTATTCCAATTAAAACATTAAAGCATATAGTAAGAAAGAAAGAAGTTCCAATTAAAATAACAAAAGATATTAGGAAAACCAATTTACAAAAAAATAAAACTAAATTTAATAATAAAAGTGAAATTTTATATCACAAAAAAACAATAACTTTTCATAATAATCTTAATAATATTAGTATTAATAGTATTAATAATAATAATAATTCTAATAATAAATTTGAAAACAAAAATACAAAAAATAAACCTAAAAGAATAATTAAACAAAGAACATTAAGTGCAATTCCTAATCAAAAACAAATAGAGAAAATTAATATATTAATTAATGGAAAAAATAGAAGGAATACAGATATAAAAAGTGATAATATTAATAGATTAAATAGTCTAAATAATACAAATTCAACTGGAATAACAAATTTATCTATTAATCCAAATAATGAAATTCCTTCCGCAGTAATTAATTTATTTGATGATTGTAATGATAATGATAAAAAAGAAAATGTATTTAAAAAAATTAATAAACATCAATTTAAACAAAAAAAGTGTGGTAAAAACTTTTAAATATAGTTTAATTTTTTTATATTTACAAATTTGTTATATATTATAAATAAAAATATTTATTATAAAATAAATAATAACAATTAAAAATGTCAATGAATTTATTAGAAGAATTAAATCAAAAAATTGAACAACTTGAACAAAGTGTAAATACTTTAAGATTAAATTTATCAAAAGAAACTTCAGAATTGAATGAAATACAAAAACAAATGACAGACATTAAATCAAAATATGATATGAAAAAATTTGAAGTTTCTAGAATTGAAAATAAAATCAAAGAAAAATCAAAAATATGTAACGAAGCTCGTTTAGCATGTGATAAAATAATTGATAATACATCAAAATTACTTCAAGCTGTTAATAATGAAGTATCAAATAATCTTAAATAATATTTTTATTTAAAAAAAAATATTAAATAAAAAAATAAAATAAAATAAAAATATTTTATTATTCCAAAAAAATAAATTTAAAAAATAAAATTAAAAAAAATGCAAAAACAAACTCCAACAAATAATAATGAATTTTTTCAAAAAAACATAGTAATAACAGGAGCATCATCAGGAGTAGGTCGTAGTGCAGCATTATATTTTTTAAATTGTGGAGCAAATGTAGTTTTAGCAGGACAAGATAAAAATTCAATGGTATCAATGTGTAAAGAATATGGATTTAAAAATGCAACAATAATGACATTTGACTTAATAGAAGACCAAGGAATATTTGATTTTAAAACAGCAATAGTAGAAACATTATTAAAAGTAGATATAATAGTAACATGTCATGGAGTACTTCTCGATGGTGATATAGAAAAAACTTTTCCTCAAGATTTTGATTATTCACTTGATATAAATTTACGTTCAGTTTACTTATTTATAAAATATATATCTCCTTTTATTAATAATGGTGGTTCCATTATTAATATGAGTTGTTTATATGGTAGTAGACCTTGTACTGGAATGATTAGTCAAGGTGTTAGTAAAGCTGGTTTAGAAGCTCTTACTAGATATTTAGCTGGAGAATTATCTTTATATAATATTAGAGTTAATGCTATTTCATCATGTCCTATTGATTCAAATGCTTTAGGAAGAATTCATGCTTCTGAAAATGAAATTAATTACCTTAAAAAAAAAATGGAATATAATATTCCAATGGGAAGAATGGCTAAACCTGATGATATTGTTAAAGTCATTTCATTTTTGGCTAGTTCTAAATCAAAAAGTATTACTGGACAAATTATTAAAGTTGATGGAGGGAGAGGACTTACTAGTTCTGGATATGTTCATTATAGAGGGATTAAAAATATGAATGCTAGATTTGAACCTGATGGATTAAAAATTGGAAGTTGGTTTGATGAATTGTATATTAAATGGGTTGGACCTTATGTATATTATCCTATTGGAGATTTTCAACAAGTTATTAAGTTTGTTGGAGATAAAATAAAGGAAAGTAATTTTTCTACTCATTTAAGTGATGCTCATTTGAGTGTTAATGCTGGATATAAATTTATTGATACTAATGATGAAAAGTTAAAAATGAAATTTCCTAAAAATAAAAATAATATCCTTTTTGATGATAATTTTGATAATCAAAATAATAATTATAGTAATTTACAAAATCAAAATAATAAATAAATATAATATATTTTATTATAATGTATTTTTTTAATATATAAAAACTTAATTTAAATAACATTTATATTTACATTCTAAATAAAAATAATTTTCCAATTTTTAAATATTTTAAAGATAATATTTTTAAATAAATACATGAATGTAGATAATAAAAATATTCAAAATAATATAATTAAATATCAATCTAGAAGTATACATTATAATAATCATAATCCAATTATGGATTTGTCTCAAAGTAAATTATTTAATATTAATGATAAACATAGTTCAAGAACTGCTGATCAATTTCCAATTAGATATGATGGAAGAGGGGTACCTATTATAAAAGGAAAAGAAAAAAAACATCATGCCATTTTTTGTGATGAATTAGATGATCCTAAAACTTTAATACATATTGATTCTATTCAAAATTTTAAAAATTTAAATATTAATGATAGTAATGTTGGACATAAATTTTATGAAAATAATAATTTTAATAAAGGAAAAGAAATGTGTTGTTGTAAATTATTTTAATTTTTTTTTGTATAAAATATTTTAAATTATATATTGGAATATTGGAATAAATATTTTTTAAAAGGGAATTTATTTAACTTATATAAAAAATAATTATTTTTATTATATATTAATTAAATATATTTTATATAAGAAAGAAATATTAAAAATAATAAATTTTAAAATATTATAGTTTTTTAATTAATTAAAATTAAATAATTTATCATATTTTGAAAAATGAAAAAAAAAATTTTGAAAATTTTAAATTAAATCTCCTTTATAAAATTCTTTAAAAAACAATTCAATTTTATTAATATCATATTCATAATTATGTAATACAATATCAAAATTTTCTAATTGTTTTTCAAATCCATCATTAGGAAAAATAATATTTCTTTTTCTTTTAACATACCAAAAAGCATCTTGATATTTCATTTTTAAATTATACATAACATAAGCAATAACTAAAGAAGAAGATCTTGACTTTCCCCATTGACAATGAACAAAACAAACTTGACTTTTAGAAATAAATTTAATCCCAGTTAAAAAATATTTAAATATATCTTCTTTAATATTATCATCAACTTCAAAATTTAAATAAGTAAAATCATTTGGATAAAATGCATATAAATAATAACCAACCATTAAAATATGAGTAATACCTAAATTTTTTAATTCATCTTTTAAATATGCATCTTTTGCACTTCCTAAATATAATTTATTTTCTATTATTTCATTACCTTCAAATAATAAATCTTTTTTATTATTTAAAATATTTAACATATATTCTTTATTTTTTTGTCTTTCCTTTTCATAACATTCATTACATATTTCATAACCTGATAATTGGAATTGTTTTGAAACTTTATTTTTTAAACATATTTCACATTTACAATCTTCTTTAATTTTGAATGGAGTAAATATGTTTTTATTTATTGTTTCTATCAATTCTTCAGTTGTATAATTTTTATTCAGTTCTTTTTCTGTAAAATCTTCTCTTGGGAATAGTTTTAAGTTAACTGGTCCCATATTTTTTTAAATTTGTTTAAACTTAATTATAAGACAAATTATTTATAATATTATTTATTCATCATATAAACATTAATTTTAAAATATTTAATTATTTATGAATAATTTTTTAAAATTAAATTATATTGATATATACTTTAAAATTTCATTTAAAAATCATTCAAAATATTATTCTTTTTTACAAAAAATATGAAGATATATTTTAATTATTATTATTATTATAATAATATTGAATTACAATAATTTCTTAAATTTTAAATTTATAGCGTGTGTTTATATTTTTTATAATTTTTTTCTAAATATAATAAAATATACATCAAAAAAATGAAAAGAACAAAATTGAAAAAAGTATAAATATTGAAAATGTATTTTCAAATATAGGAAAAAATAAGAAAGAATTTTTATTTTTAAAATAAAGAAATATATACAAATAAAATTAAAATTTTATTTATTAAAATACCTTTAAAAATAAAAATAAAAAATGAAAATAATAATATTTATCATTCTTATAATTAAAATTTTTTTCAGAAAGAGCAATTTCATTTCCAATTCAAATATTTCAAGATATTTCTGTGATTGAAATAAATATAAATAAAATCAATGTTAATTTAATTTATATTCCAACTGAAGTAAATACAAAAGGAAGATTCTTGATTTCACCTCTCATAAGATGTAATGAATTATATAAACATTTTTGTTATTATCAAAAAAAACATCTCAAAAAATATTTAACTGATTCGTTTCCTGCTTTTGGAAATAAAATTTGTTCTATGATTTATAATGACCATGTAAATATTAATAGTTATGATTTAGGTGAAATGGAATATTTATATGTTGATATTACAAAAATAAAATTTATCTTTTTTTCCCAAATAATATATGATGATTGTATAGTTGGGGATTCAAAAACTATATCAAAATTTTTAAAATCTCTATATCCATTTTTCAATTGTTCAAAATTAACAGCTAATACTATTTCATGTGTATCTATTAATAAAATTGGTTTTTTTATTTTTGGTGATACTGGAATTAAATTTGAAAAAATTTCTTTGCATATTAATAAATTTATAGGGGATTATCTTTATTTTTCATTTCATACATTGGAAAATTTAGTAGTCATAATTGCTCAAGGAAAAAATCAAATTATTTTTACATCTAATTCACCCAATATTATAATTACAAATTCTTTTTAAAAATTCATTGTAGAAAATAATTATATGATATTAATTTTATTCATTGAATTCATATCTATTATGTTATATATTTTTTATGTTAAAACTCATGAACTAAAATATAATTTAAATAATTGATTATTTATTATTCTAAATTTGTGACTTTTCAAATAAATTAATGAAATAAAAATATTCATTTACAATTATTTAGATAGTAATATAGATAATTAAATTAAAAAGATAATAAAACAAATAATTTAATAGCAATGACATTAGAAAAGATTTTTAATTTGCAAAAAAAAATATAAAAACTATTAAATAATGACTATTATTTTTTATTATTTAAAAATTGTAATTAAAAATTAATAAATAAAAAAAATAACTCTCATATTATAAATTAACCTTAAATAAAAAAATAAAAGAATGGAAGTTTCAGAAGAAGAAAGTAGAACAGTGAGTGGAATTCCACAAGAAGATATAGATGAATTAAATAAAGAAGATGAAGAAGAAGATATAGATTTAGATAATTTAGCTTCTCTTCAAGTTGAAAAAAAACAAACAGTATATGATGGAGATCAACAAACATATAATTTCCAGGAAGATAATGAAAGAATAGATGTTTTTATCAAAAATTATCTTTCAAATTTTGGAATGGAAAGAACTTTAAGAGTATTTGAACAAGAATTTTATGAACATTTATCAAAAGGTGAAATTGATATGACAAAAATAGGTTCTGTTCCTAAAGTTTATATTGAAAGTGAAGAAATACAAAAAAAAATTGGTAATTTACAAAAAGATTTAGATTCAGCAAAAATATATGCAGAAAAGGCAAATAGTCAATTTCTTAGATTAAATAAAGGTAAAGAAAATGAAAAAATAAAACATAGAAGAGTACAACAAGAAAAACAAATATTAATAAAAAAAATTGATGATTTGAAAAAAGTATATGAAAAAGATAATAAAATATATAAAGATTTATTAAAAAAGTATTCAGATGTTACAGTAAAAACAGCAATTTTTGATACTCATATAGTATCAATGAAGCAAAAATTAGAAAATTTAGAAGAACAAAGATTAAAATTAGAAAAAACATTATCAGAATCAAAAAAACAATCAGCAGAATTAAATGAAATAAAAGATAAATCCTTAATTAAAGAAGAATTAAAAGGGAATAAAATAATTCAATGGACACCATTTCCACCAACACCACAAGAAATACCAAATTACAATGTAAATCCAGCAAATAATAGAATGAATATATTTAAAAGTTTCCCTGGTCATTTAAGAGGTGTAACATCAATAGATTTTCATCCTAAAAAAGCAATTATAGCAACAGCATCTGATGATAAAACATGGAAATTATGGAAATTCCCAACTGGAGAATTATTAATGCATGGTGAAGGACATAAAGATTGGTTAAGTTGTATATCATTTCATCCTGATGGTATATTATTATCAACATGTGGTGGTGATGCTACTATTAAAATATGGAATATTATAGAAGAAAAATGTATTCATACTATAATTGATCATGCTGAACCAGTTTGGAAAACTAAATTTCATTGGAGTGGTGATTTTATGCTTACATCTTGTATGGATCATACTGTTAGATTATATGATTTAAATAATTTCAAAGCTAGAATGAGTTATAGAGCACATGTTGATTCAGTAAATTCAATTAATTGGATTTATTATTCAAATAATTTTGTTACTGGTTCTGCTGATAAAACTTGTTCAATGTGGGATATGAGAACTAATATTTGTACTAGTACTTTCTATGGTCATAATAATGCTGTTAATGCTGCTATGGTTGATAATTCTGGTACTTATTTAGCTAGTTGTGATGCTGATGGTATTGTTAAATTTTGGGATGTTAGAATGGTCAGAGAAATTGCAACTTTTGATGAATGTAAACAAAGTGCTAATTGCCTTTGTTTTGATAAAAGTGGAAATTTACTTGCTGTTGGATATGATGATAGTAATATTAGGATTTTTAGTGGAATTAAAAAAAGTGATGCAATGTATAAAGGACATGAAGATGCTGTTTTGGATTTACTGTATGATCCTAATAATGCCAGCTTGTTGTCTTGTGGAGCTGATAGGACTTTTAAAATATGGCAATAAAATATTATTTTCTATACTTTTTTTTAATTTTTAAGAAATAATAATTAAATAGATAATTTTATAAATTTTTTTCATTAATTATTTACTGGAGTATAATCATAATCATCAATTACTTCATTTAATCTTTTTTTTCTTCTAATTTTTGAAAACAATTTATTTGCATAATAAATTAAAATTATAGAAATAATAATTAAAATAATAACAATTATCCAAATCCATTTTTTCTTTTTTGATTCATCTTTTTCTTCTTTTTCTTTAAGATCTGGATTAGTTTCCATTGTATAACGTCCAATTATTTTTCTATCTTTATCTAATATTATAGTTTTTACTTTTTGAAGAAATATTCTACCTAATTTCCATCTATAAAAAGTATGATCATTATTAATAAAAAAAATTTGAAAATATAAATAATCATCAACTTCTTTAAATAATTCTTTAGGAGTAAAAACAATATCTTCACCCCAATCTTTCCTTTTAAATGTTACATTAGATAACATTGAAATATTAACATTATTCTTACAATAATAATAACTTAAAGATTGATATTCATAATAAGTTTGTTGAATAAAACATTCTTTATCAGTTATTTTATATTTAAAAAAATGATTATGAAGCTCTTTTTGATATAAATTAGAACCAATAATAATATCAATATCAGTAGAAAATTCAGCAAAATTAATATAATTAATATTAGTTTTATTATTATAATAAATACCATCAAATTTAAGATCCCAATGAAATTCATTTCCAGCTCTCATTTCTGCCTTCATATATAAAAAATCATCTTGAACATAATATCTATTATATTCAGAAGGATAATCTCCAATAATAATTTCTCCTTCAGTTTCACTTGTATAATTAATAGTAAAAACATAATTATTTGTTAATCCCTTTTTCTTTAATTGCTCAACAATATTACAATCATTTATTTTATTATCATTATATAGAGTTGGCGATAATCCAATAGCCCCACTTGAATTATATTTTAATTTATCTGCTAAAACAAATGTAAAATCATTAATAATTGTATTATTAAATGAAATTATGTCTTTTGAATGATAACCTGAATAAAATGGTTGAACTGAATATAAATTTTTTTTAATTAAATTATAAGTTGTTGATTTATTAGGATTGAATTTTGGGAAGTCTCCCACAATAGTTGGATCTGCTACGTAAAATGAGAATGTGTCTAAACATATTAATAAAGGTATTTTTTGACCTGGATTACCTATACTTATTTCTGTTACTATTTCATTTTTTATTATATTTATTATCATATCTTTATTGTGTGTTTCTCTTTTTTTAAAAGGTAATCTATATATTCCTTTACTATTTGCTTTGAATATGTTTAGAATGAAAATGGAGAAAAAGAGAAAAATAATTTTC
The DNA here is from genome assembly GCA_023806865.1 of Isotricha sp. YL-2021a. Lineage (NCBI taxonomy): Eukaryota > Ciliophora > Litostomatea > Vestibuliferida > Isotrichidae > Isotricha > Isotricha sp. YL-2021a. The sequence continues at coordinate 20,394 of JAJJLH010002036.1, forward strand.
ATATAATATAAATTAAAAAATTATTAAAAAAAAAAGAAAAAGAATTGATAAAAATATTTCTATTTATATATTTTTTATTAAATATATTATATTACTTTTAATATTAAAAATGATGATTTTTTATTCAATAATAATATATTTAATTGTCTTCATTATAAAGAAAAAAAATGTATATTTCCTTTTAAATTAATAAAAAAAATTAGAAATATATTTATAAAATCCTTAAATATTATTCAATAACTCAAACAAAATACCATTATGAAAATAGTTAAGATGTAAATAAATAAAATTATAAACATTAAAAAATATTAAATAAAACATAAATTTAACTTTTGAAAAATCCTTTTGAATAAAAAAAAATTTTGAAAATTCATAAAAAACTTCTATAACTAAAAAACTATACATTCATATTATTTACTTTAAGTTTGTTCTTAAAAAAAAAGGATTATTAAATTATTTAAAATCAAAAATTATGATCTTAAGGAGCAATACCAAATAAACAGATGAAGCAATGCATTTGGTCATTTTCATATTTAACTGTAATAGAACCATCAGTATTAGGATTCCATAAACAAGTTGAACTAAAATGAAGTGAAGCATCTCCTTTTTGGAAAATTGTTCCATTGCAAATAAATTTAAATCCTCTTTGTTGAGAATGAAGTGTCTTGATTATTTCATCTGATATTTGATTACACCAACTTTGAGCTTCTTTTTGATCATAATTTTTTCCATCAAGATATTTCTTGATGATTCCATCACAAAGTGTTGTGAGTTCATCTTTGATTGCTGAGAATTGGAGTTCAGTTGACATTTTTATATATTAATTTTTTATTTAATTTGGATTTATCATTTTTATTATTTTCTTTTTTTTATTTTTTTTATTTTTAGATTTTTTTTATTTTGATTTTTTCAATTTTTTTACTTTTAACTTTTATTTGTCAAAAAACAAAATGCTTTTATAATGTAAATAACCTTTTAATAAAAAACTATAATTAAAGTAAAAAAAATATAAAAAGAATATAAAATATAACAAAATAAAACTACTAATCCAAAAATCCAAATTAACTTTTATCATTATTAACAGATTTAATTCCATTCCCATCACCATTCAACATTTTATTAATTTTCTCATTTTTATTCCCATTTCTATAACTAGTCAAATTACTTTTTTTTTCCTTTTTCCCATCTTTCCATCTTCCTTTAACCCAAACTTTCTCTTTAGGATTATAACACTCTCCTTCACCTTGTTGTTTCCCATTTTTCCAATAACCTTTATATTTCTTTCCATCAGGCCATTCAAAAACACCATAACCATCTTTTTTATCATTTTTATAATAACCAATATACCTTCTCCCATCAGGCCATTTAAAAACACCTTCACCATCAATTTTATTATTTTTCCATTCACCATTATATTCTCTTCCATCAGGCCAAATATAAATTCCTTTACCATGTAATTGATTATTTAAAAAATTACCAGAATATTTTGAACCATCTGAATCTTTAAATTTACCTTTACCATTTTTTTGTCCATTTTTAAACTCTCCAGTATATGTTGTACCATCTTTCCATGTTTCTGTACCAATTCCTTCTTGTCTATCATTTTTCCATTTACCTTCATATGTTACTTCTTTACTTTTATAAATACCAAATCCATTTGTTTTATTATTTTCCCAATCACCATCATATTCTTCTCCATCTTTAAATATTAATTTTCCTTTTCCATTTACTTTATCCATTTTAAATTGACCATAATAAATTGGTCCATCTGGAAATTTTAATATTCCTCTTCCATGTTTTTGATTTTTATTTTGATTATATTCACCATAATATTGTACTCCGTTTGAATATTCTATTGTTTTTAAACATACTGTTGATATATCATCATTTAATGGTTGAAATTTTTGGAATAAGTATTGAATGTCATTTTGAGTTATTAATGATTTTTCTGCTATGTGATATTGTAAATCGGGATCAAGGTATGGAAGGAATTTTCCTATTATAAAACGATTTAATTGGATTTTTTTTCTAGCTTGATAACCACGGATATGACTTTGAAGGAAGATTATATTTTCTATGCATTTTTTTTTATCTGGAAATGTACTTAAGAATGAATGGATTTTGGCCTCTGTGTATATTGATATGTCGTTTTCTAATGGTTTACTCCTTAGACATGCACAATTATTTCCCATTTAATTTATTTAAAAATATATTTTTTCAATTATTTTTTTTCATTTATTTATTTAAAAAAAATTAAATATATAATTTATTTAAAATGGAAAATATTAGTGGAGAACAAATTCGGAATAGAGTGAATAATAATAATAATAATAATGAAAAAAATAATAAAACAAATGTAAAAGAAGAAGAATATAAAAAAGAAGATGAAAAAATTATTAAAAATTTAAATTCCGGATACATTGAAAGTGAAGAACAAAAGAAATTAAAATTAAAACATATGAAAAATTACTCAAAATCTGAGATAATAAAGAAATCACTTTTTATATCATCAAGAAATTGGAGAAATACTATTTTTTCTATAATAAAAGGAATAATAAATCAATATTTTTCAGTAAAAAATCCTTTAATAAGTGGAAAAATATATGATGCAATTAATAAAAAATCTATTATTGATTTAAAATCTTCTTTAAAGTCCTATTTTATTTTTGTAACTATAAAATTAATAATAGAGATTTTCTTTCATTTATTCTCATATTTTTATATAAATTACTCTATTTTACAATATAAAAATATAGTATTAGAAAATATTTCAAAAAAAGATATAGAATTTTTTGATGTTTTTAAAACGGGAGAATTATCACAAAGGATTGGAATATGTGAAAGAAGTATTGAAGGTGATTTTATAAAAGAAACAATTGAAATATTACAAAATATAATTAAAGTTATTTTCATATGTTATTACTTATTTACAACCTCATTAAAGATATCTATAATATATATAATAATAATGATTTTAAAATTCATATGTGATTATTGTCATGATCATTTTTCTGAAATGAGAAATTTTAAAAAAAGACATAAATTATTCGAACAATATTTTGGATGTTTAAATGAATTCATATCAAATATAAGACTAGTTAAATCATTTGGAAATGAAGAAATAGAAATAGAAAAATTAAAAAAACTAAAAAATAGATTTCATAATGACAGAAGAGGATTAGGTGAATTAATATGGAAAATAATGGACTTCCTTCATAATGGTGGTGAACATTTAATAATATTTTATGCTGGATTAGAAACTATACAAGGAAAAATAAGTTTAGGAGAATTAATGATATTTCAAAAATATTCAAATGATTTAAGATGGACTATTAAAAAATTTAAAGATTTATTTAATAGATATATTGAATTATTAGAAGGTTGGTCAAAATTTTTTGAAATATATGATTATACTCCAAAAATAATATCATTAAAAAATTTAAAACCAGAAAAAATAAAAGGAGAAATTGAATTTGACAATGTTAAATTTTCATATCCATTAAAACCAAATGTAATAATTTTAAATCATTTATCATTTAAAATCCAACCAGGAAAAGTATTAGCAATAGTAGGTCATTCAGGAAGTGGAAAATCAACAATATTAAATTTAATTCAAAGATTTTATGATCCAGAAGAAGGAATTATTAAATTAGATGGTATTGATATAAGAGATTTAAATATAAATTGGTATCATAAAAATTTAGGTTTAGTATCACAAGAACCAATATTAAATAATGGAAGTATTGAAGATAATATAACTTATGGTTTAAAGGAATGTACTCAAAAAGATTTTAATTATGTTTGTGAGTTATCTTGTGTTAATAATTTTGTTAAAGATAATTCTCAATTCCCTGATGGTTATAAGACTATTGTTGGTGAAAGAGGTGTTCAAGTTAGTGGAGGACAAAAACAAAGAATTGCTATTGCTAGAGCTTTAATAAAAAATGTTAAGATTTTAATATTTGATGAAGCTACTTCTGCTTTAGATGCTGAAAGTGAAAATGAAGTACAAAGTGCTATTAATAATATTATTAAGAAAAAAAATATTACTTCAGTTATTATTGCTCATAGATTAAGTACTATTAGAAATGCTGATAGTATTATTTTTTTGGATAAAGGAAGAATTGTTGAAAGTGGAACTCATGAAGAATTAATTGCTTTAAATGGGGAATATAAAAAATTAGTTCAAAAACAATTAGTAAGTTAAATATATAATATTTATATTAAGTTAAATGTATAATATTTATGTTATTAGATTTAATTAAATTATAATATTTTAACAATAAATTTTAATTATAAAAAAAAATATAAATTTAATATTGTTATTTCAAATAAAATTTAAATAAATATTAAATAAGATTATATTTTTTATCTATTTGAATAACAGAACCAGTTGGATATTTTTTAGGATAATAAACAAAGAAATATATAACTATACCAATCAAAGCTAATATTAGAATAATAATAAATATATAAAGAGCATATTTTCCTGCTTTTCCAGGTGTGGATAAAATTACGTTTTCTTTTTCAGAATAAAAGATAATATTATTATCTTCAACATCAATAATAGCATTTAAATCTTTTATTGCATTCAATGTAAAATAAAGATGATTAAGATTATTATTCATTATAAAAGTTATATTATTAATAATAATTATAGAATCTCCAAAATTTAAAAATCCTTTTTTATTTTCTGAAAAACAGTTTACTGATTGAATAGAAAAAGGATTTTGATTACATTTAAATTCAGATTCATTTAAAAATTTATAAATTTCATTAATTAATTTTTCAGGACCATAAATTACATCATCTTGTCCTTCAAGTAAATAAAATTCAGCTTTAATATCTATATTATTAAACGATTTTGATTTAATATTTTTTTTATTTAGAAAATCATCTTTGGTATTTGCAATTGAAATTGTATTCATTTTGCATCCATATATTCCTTTTTCCATAGAACATTTTGAATAATATTTAAATTTTGATGTTGAGTAATCTTTACCAATATAAACATTTATTGAATTATTATAAGGTTTTTCATAAGTTATTATTTGTTTACTTATATTTTTATTTTTTTTCAATTTTTTTAATGTTTTTGAATTAAAATTAAAAATAGCATCATAATCCTCTGTAACCTTTTTATCAAGAAAAATAAAATCCCATTCACCAATCAAAGTATTATTAATAGTAATTTTATCCTTATATAATCTTTCTGTATAATTAAATCTATATAAAGAAAATTTTTCCTTTTTGTTTTGATATTTATTTGAATCTGGAGTATAACAATTTTCTTTTGTCATTTCATTATCACAATATATTGATTTTCCTACTATTAAATTTACATCAGAATTTGATTCTAAAGCATAAAATGTACCATCTAATTTTTTACCATTTATTTTTATAGGGAATTTAAAATATATATCCCTATAAATTTCTAATTTTAATGAAATGAATTTTTCATCACAATATGAAAATGAGAATAATATTAATATAAATATGAAATGAAAATTCATTTTTATTATAAATCAATTTTATCAAAATGATTTATTTGAAAGATAATAAAATTTAAATCATTATATATCATTAAATTATAAATATAATAAAAAAATTTATTAAAATAAAAAATTATAACTTTTATATAATATAAAAAAAAAATAAATATGAAAAGATATAATACTGGACCATTAGAAAAAACAAAGCCAAAAAAAAGAACATTTGATAATAATGATCCTTTATTTAAATGCAATAAAACAATTCATGCATATATAAATTCAAAATTAAACAATATTGAAAAAAAAAATAATAGTACTAATAAACCACCAAAACCAAAAAGAAGAATACAAAATAAAACAATAGGAAATCAATATACAATAAATTCAAGTACTTCTACAATGTTTAGTGAAAAATCTAATAATAAAGAAATAAATATATTACCAAATAAAAATTTAAATAATGAAAATGAAATATTAAACGAAATTGAAAATATAAATAATATAAAATTAGAAATTAAAAAAGGAAAAATTATAGAAGAAAATGAACAATTAAAAGAAAAATTGAAAATTTCAAGAAATAAAATATCTAATTTAGAAGAATTATTACAAAAGATAATAAAAGATAGCCAACCTTTAAGTAAAGATCAATGTCCACAACCAACTCCACAAATTAAAAATTATTCAATTCCTAAAATAGGTAAACATGAAAGAATTACAAAGTTTACAAGAGGAGAAGAAGGTGATTTTATTATTAAATATACACAAACTCCTGAACAAAAAAAAAATTTTGAAAGTTATTTTGGTAATAAATACAAATAATTTTTATTTAATCTATATATATATATTTTTAATTGTTTGTAAATTTAAATATTGAAATTATTAATTTTCATAAATTTTAAAAATTGTATTATAAAAAATAATTAAAAAAACAAACCAAAAAATAAAAATAAAATAAAAATTATAATAAATAACATAAAAAAATAAATAAAAAACATCCCTTAACCAATAAACGTCAAAATTAAAAATATAAAAAAAATTAAAAAAAAAAATGTTACAAGGTGAAATAAAAGAATACTTAATCCAAGTAACAATAATAGAAGCACGTTGTCTAAAACCAAAAACTGATGGTGGTTTGGCAAATCCTTTTGTAAAAATAAAATGTGGAAATCTCCCAGTACAAGCAACAGAAGTAATTCATGATAGATTAGAAGCAAATTGGAATCAATCTTTCACATTTGAAGGAATAAAATTAACAGAACAACAACTTCAAACAACAGATTTATTAATAGAGGTCTATTCTAAAAATAATTTTTTTGCAAATGATTTAATTGGTCTTTACTCAATTGGTTTATCTACATTATACAAAAATGCCAATCATGAATTTTATAATATGTGGGTTGTATTGTATAATCAAGATGAAGATCCTGAAGAAGCACAAGGTTATGTTTTATTAAATGCTTTTATTATTGGACCTGGTGATAGACCTCCTGTTCATGATAGGAATGATAAAGTTAATCAAGAAGTTGGTCCTGAAGATGAAGATTTAAATATTGATGAAATGACATTTGAACAATTAAGAGCTTATCAAGAAAAAATGCAAAGTTATCAAATTATAGGGAAACCTTCTGTTGCTAGGAAAGGTTTTCAATTAAGTTGTTATATGTTTAAATGTGAGAATTTAGCTTATTTTGGTGGGAAAAAACCTTCTGCTTTTATTTCTGCTAGAGTTGCTGGGTTAGTTAGAAGAACTAAAGCTGTTAATAAAAATGCTAGTCCTGTTTACAATCAAAAAATGCTTTTTCCTTGTTTTTTCCCTTTTTTAAATGATAAGATTTTACTTAGAATATGGAATGAAAGAGGTTCTACTAGAGATGATTTTATTGCTAATATTCCTGAAGTACAAAATAATAATGATTTTTTTAATTTATCTAAATTAGTTGCTATGGGTGGTAGAATGCCTGCAAAATGGGTTAATTTATATGGTATTCCTGAAGAAGAAAGAAATTCAACTTTTAAAGCCAAAGTTGTACATCCTAAAGAAGGTACTGCATATATGGGAAGAATAATGTTAAGTTTTTCATTAATATCAGCAGAATTTCCTATATGTGCAACAGTACCAACAAATCCTTTTTATGAACAAGACCCTCAAAGTTATAATTTATATTGTGATATATATGAATTAAAATATTTAAAAGAAGAACAATATGATATAGCAGTATGGTGTGAATGTAAAATAGGACCATATAGTTCAGGAATAAATACTCAAAAAAAACCAAATAAAAAAGGAACAGTAAAATGGAATATTACAGAAAATAACAATGAAATAACATTACCATCAATAACTCATATTTACTTTCCAAAAGATTATGAACAAGTACCAGATATTTTTATAAATTTATTTACTGGTTGTGGTGGAAATGAATCCACTAGAATTGGATATATAAGATTAAATGCAGAAATGGTTAATAGATGGTCAACTGATGCAACACCAAGATGGTTACATTTTAAACCACTTGATATTAATAAAGATAGTCCAGGTAGTGTTTTAATTAATTTACAATTTACACCTGCAAATGAATCATCAAAAAGAATTTTTAAACAAGTTGGTATTGCTAAAAATTATAATTTATTTGCTCATATTGTAAATGGTTTTGAATTATGTCCTAAATTAGATTTGAAAAAAAATGAAATTTTTGAAACAAAAGTTCAAGTTGAATTAAATGATAAAAGTGAATTTACAAAACAAACTAAAACAGGACGTTATCCAGTTTGGAATGAAATAATAAAAATTGAAACTGAATTAGATTGGAAATTAGATTTTGCACCTGATGTTGTAGTAAAATTATTTAGAAGAGTTCCTAAAACATTTAGTAAAGATTTAATTGATGTTGAAGTTGGTAAATTTACAGTTCCAGTTGTTTCAATTAAAAAAATGAAAAAATATCCTCATTACTTTAATTTAATACATAATAATGAAATTAATGGTAGATTAATGGCAATGTTTTTTATTATTGATGCAAAGGAAAAAAATGTTTCTGATAAATTTGGAGTTATTAAAAGAATTTTAGATGATATTAAATTAGCTGATATTAAAATTTTCACTTTAGGTTTTAGAAATTTAGATTTTAATCCTGATTATATTAATAAAAAAACTAAATTTTCTGCTTCTTTAAGTGATGAAAGTAATACTGTTTTCCCTGAGGAAAAAGATAATACACCTCTTGAAAAATTTAATTCAAAAGATTCTAATTGTACTTATTTTAATTTAATTAATTGCTATGAATTTAAAGATGTTGAAATTAGAGGTGATGAAAATTTCCAAATTTTCCCTTATATAAAATTAAATTTAGTACATGAAAAATTATTTTATAATGAAGAAAGATTTATCATATTTAATGTAGATGAATTTGTATCTACTGTAAGTGAAAATAAAAAGAAATTATATCGTGTTTTATTTGAACAAAATTTAGGAGTAACTTCATTAGATCAAGAACAAAAAATAATTGGAAAAGATGTTGTTGATGATGATTATATTGACTTAAAAGCTTTAGAAGATGAAAAAGATGGTACAAATGGAGAAGAAAAAGGAGAAAAATATGATGAAGATAATATTGATATTACTGCAATAATAAGTAAAAATAAGAAAAAAAAAGAAAATAAAAATGAAGAAATTAAACCATTTTTAGTATCAAAAGAAAATGGTGGTGATAGGGAAATGGCCTATAAAATTAGAACATATAAAAATATGGAAATTGGAAAAGAATTTAATTTAGTTTGTAAACCAAAAGATAAAGAAATGGAAAAGGAAAAAATGAAAAGATTAAGAAAAAAATATTATGAAGAAATAAGAAAATTAAGAAAAATAGATAAACCAACTTTAGAAGAAACAAATAGATTATTAGATTTAGAAGATCAATTCAGAGATGCTAAAAAACCACAAATGAATGAAGCAATATTTTATGGATTTGAAGATATTCAAGATGAATATAATTATGGAAGAGATATTTATAAGGAAGATATTTATGAAACACATCAAAATTTAGTTATTCCTTATAAAAGAAAACAATTATATCATATTCCACATAATCCATTTGAAGATGTTTTTGAAACTTTAGATGGTTATTATAAATTAGGAAAATTAACTGAAAATTTAATTAAATTCAATGTTAAAGTAGATTTTAAAAATAATGAAACTAAAGATACTACAGATAATCAATTAATGATTTCACCAAATAAACATTTATCTGATGATGAATTATTAAAAATAGAAATGAATAATGATTTAGAAAATTATGATATATTTAATGAAACATATCAAAATAAACTTCGTTATATTTATTTAAATAAAGAAGAACAAAGATTAGATAAAGGAAATGATTTAAAACTTCCATTAACATCTCTTAAAGTGAGAGTATATATATATAAATGTTCAAATTTAACAGCACAAGATAATTTCATTGGTTTTGTTGATTATATGGCAGGATATAATTCATTTAGTCAAGCAAATGCATATTTACAAATTAAAGTTGGTTCAGATGAATCAACAAGAGAAAAAGGAAGTAAATTTGTAGAAACAAAAGATTCATATGTAGCAAATTCATTAAATCCAGAATTTTATCAAATGTTTGAATTAGAAGCTGATTTACCAAAAGATTGGAAATTAACAATAAATGTATTTTCATATACTAAAGGTTCTACTTCAGATTCTTTAATTGGTTCAACAATAATAGATTTAGAAGATAGATATATTGGAGAAAATAGAACACGTGGAATATTAAAATATAAATCATATGAAAGTGATTTAATAAAAGAATTAAATCAATTAGAAAATACAGAAAATGAAAGAGATGATAATAAAATAGAAAAAATAAATTCAAAATTAAGAAAAATAACAGTATTACAGAATGATTTACAAGAAAGTCAAGTCCCAGTAGAATATCGTCCACTAATGAAACCAGGAGTAAAAACTGCTCAAGGTATAATAGAAATGTTTGTAGAAATATTACCTCAAGCAAGAGCAAAAATAGTACGTCCAGCAAAAATAGAAAGACCTCCACCAGAAGAATACGAAATGCGTCTTGTAATATGGGAAACACGTAATTTACCATATGAAAATGGTAAAAAGAGAATTGATGTAATGATAAAAGTATCATATGATCCAGAAGGTTACATGGAAGAAGATATACAAAAAGAAACAGATTGTCATTTAGGTTGTATGGATGGTAAAGCAGAATTTAATTATAGAATGAAATTTAATTTAACTGTACCTTGTACTTTCCCAAGATTAACTTTTGATGTTATGGATTTTAATGCTTTTTCATCAAATGAAGCAATTTGCTCTTGTACAATATCAGTACAAAGATTAATAAAGAAATTAAGTCAACAAGGGAAATTGGAAATAAAAAATAAATGGATTCAATTAGGTAATAGGAATGATCCAGGAGAACCTAAAGGAGAAATTAAAATTGATTTATATTTTATTCAAAAATTCGAAGCTGATCAAAATCCTGTTGGTGAAGCTCAAGATGAACCTAATCATGATCCTAGATTGGTAAAGCCTAAAAATGGAAGAGGATTGTCAGATTTTTTAAGAGGGACATTTTTAGATGTTACTGGATGGAAATTTAATTTTTCTTTGTTTGGTACTTTGGCTATTATTGGAATTGTTGTTGCTGTTATTTTTGTTTTTGTTATTTGTTTTGTTCAACCTGGAATTATGGTTAAGTAGGAATTTTAAATATTGTTTATATATTTTTTAAATTTATATATTTTTTTAATTTGTTTAAGATTTTTATTTTTATGATTAATATTAAGTTTAATGTTAATGGAGTGTTTTATAAATTATATTATTTCTAGAAAATAAATTATGAATGATTTATTTTTAGCAAAATAAATATTTAATTTCTACTTTATTTTATTTAAAAATTTAAAATTTTTCAAATAAGCTATATAAAATTGTTAAATATATTAAAACAAAATAAAATGAAAAATTAAAATTTTTAATGTATTAAAATAATTTAAAACTATAAAAAAATTGGTTAATTCAAGAAAATACTATATTAATTAATTTAAAAGAATTATAAAATTTATATCATTAATTTCTTAAATTGAATTTATTTTATAACAAATATTTAAAATTAATTGTATTTTTTATTTATTTAATTATTTTATTTATTTTTTGAATTTAATTTTATAGGATTTTTTCAATTATTTTTTTTTATCAAATGGGACCATTATTAAAAGTAATTTTTTTATAATTAAATATCATATATTACATTAATTATTTTTATGAAATGTTAATATAAATATATACTCAATATTTTTTTAACCAATTTTCTCCAAAAAAATGAGTTTCATCAAATTTTTCCATATAATCTGATTCATTAATATTATTATAATTAGGAAAAATTGATTCTCCAAAATCATTTTGTGCATTTTGTGTAAATGATTCATCACTTGAATTATTTTCTGTCTTATTTGGGCTCTCATAATTTAAAATTTGTTCTTTTTTTTGATTCATTTGTGGAATTTGATTTTCATTTTTTTTATTCCCTGAATTAATATAATTTACAGTAAGCATATTAATATATAAAGATGGATTATTTTTTAAATTTTTATTATTGGTTATTATTGATTTATCTATATTATTTAGAGTACTATTTTGGGTAGAATTTAAATTATTTTTATTATTTAAAGTAGATTGTAATGCATTTTTTAATCTATATTTTGAACTTAAATTAAGTGAAGAAAAACGTGAATTTTCAACATTTTCAAAATTTTTTTTTAATAATCTATTAGATTTATTATTATTTGGAGAGTATAATTTTAATATATATTGTGTAAAATTATGGAGATAAGAAGCATCATATTTTTCATTTAATTCTTTTTTAAATAAGTCTTCAATTTTTGTTTTAACATAATTTTCATTTTGAGAATTTTTAATATATTTTCTTATCTTTATTAAAAATTTTTGGGCATGAGATCTTAATTGAACAATTGTTCTTGATCTTATAACTTCATTCAATTTTTTCCAATTATTTCTATATTTAAAAAAACCTTCTAAAAATATTTTATTTTCTACAATATTCCATCTTCCGTTATATTGTTTTTTTGATTCTTTATTATAATTTTTTAAAATTTTATCTTTTTTTTCAATTTCTGAATCATATTCAGTAATTGTTCTATTATCTAAATCATTTTCTAAATTGTTATTTTCTTTTATTACATTGTTTTTTTGTGTATATAAATCATTTAAATTTAATTTTCTGAGATTTTTTTTTTTATTTTGTTCATTATCAATATCATTATCAGAATTTTCCTCTAATATATTTTTATTATGAGACGCCATTTGCCTTTTTTGAATTAATTCATAATAATAAATTCATAATTATTCCTCCCCCAATGATAAATATATTTTTTTTAATTTATATTCCAATAACAAAGATATTTTTAAAAGATATTTAATTGCAATTTTATTTTTATTTTACTAATTATGAATTTTAATACTATTATGTTATACTGAATTTTTTAGAATAGTTTAAATAAAAAAATGATTCAAATATAACTAATAGAGTAATGATTCAATTCTTAAAAATATATTAGATACAATTTTTTAGAATATTATTATTAATTTTTTATTGATAAATTAATGTTTCATATACTATTTATTTTTGTTATAAAATGTATAATTTAGTTTTTAACATTTAAAAATTATCTAATAATTTATTAAAGAGTTATTTAATTAACCCAAATTTCTTATTCTAATTATGAGGGATATTAAATAACTCTTAATTTAAATTATTTCAATAATTAATTATTAATTTAATATAATTAATTTTTAATATAATTAATCCCAACTAATAGAATTAATTATTAAATTTAATTTAATAACATTTTGAGCCTATTAATAAATACAAAAAATAATTAAAATTTTATTCAAAAAAATTAATTAAAAATCATTTCCATTATCAATTTCATTTTCAATATATTTATCACAATTTTCAAGTTTTAAATCTTCAAATATAATAGTAAAACAAGGAAACTCTTGATTTTTATATTCTTTTAAAAAATTAACTAAATTCATATATTCTTCAACACTTCTAAAACAAAAACCAATAGTAAAACAAGCAGTTAATTTTTTTAATGAAATACTGTGAATATTTTTAACTAAATAATCTTTTATTAAAATATTTTCATCCAATTTTTTAGATGAATTATTTGTAGTATGAGGATCTAAATATAAAAGATCCCCATTTTGATCATATCCAATAAAATAATATGCTAATCTTTCTTTCCCTCCAATAATACCTAAACAATATTTACATAAAAATAAATCTTTTAAAGGCTTATAATATACATCTGATATTGAATTTAATCCTAATCTAATTGAAACATATATTATTCCTATTTTTTTAAAATAATATTTTTCATTTTTAATTTCAATATAATCATTATTTTGGAATAAATTATTTTCTTTAATAAAACATTCATTTAAAACTTTTTTAAAATTAATTAAACTTTGAAAATTAAATATTTTTAAATTTTTAAATAAATGAAAATTATCATTTATAAGAGAAAAAATATAAGACATATTAAAATCAGAAAACCAATCACCAACATCTTTATTTACAATTCTTCCAACAGAACATAAATTTTTAATACTAAAAGGTGCATAAACTGTTTTTAATGATATATTCCCATTATTTTCTTTATACCAAATTGATAAAAAATAATTCATCATATTAATAAAATTATCTGGCATTTTATCAAAATTAAATGGATTTTCCATAAAAAATTCAACTGAATGAATTAAAGAATATTTTGTTGAAAATCCTATTTTTTTAAAATATTTATATAATCCTCTTGCCATTATCATTTGACCACATCTTATCATACATCCCCATCCTGAGTCAGAAGTATATTTTTTTCCTTTTAAATTTTTAATTTCTGGAAAATTTTTTTTATATGATAAAAATATTATTTTAGCAAAATTATATATTAATTTGTCTTTATTATCTTTTGTATATAATTTATTGAAAATTTGATATTTTTCATTTTTAATTTTGTTAATATTTGATGATGAATAATTAGATATTATTTTTTTTTTGAAATTAATTTTTGATTTTTCATCTATTCCTTTAATACCAATTATATTATTGAATGTTCCTATTAAATTTTTAAATCCAATATCAATTGAATATGTAAATAATGATTGGATAATATTATCCATTTTATTTTTGAGATTATTTTCTTCCTCATTGGGAAGTTTATTCATCAATTATTTATTTAATTAATTTTTTTTCAATTTATTATATAAATTAAATTATATAAATTATAAATACTATAAAAAATATATATTATAATTCAAACAAATCTCCCATTCTTATTTATTTCTTAATTTTGTTTAATTGTAATCAATTAATTAGTTAATGACAAAGGTATTACAAAATAAAAATAATGTTGATATTAAGTTTGGTTTTTTACAATTAATTGTATTAAATATATTAATAAAGAATATAAATTTATAATAGAAAACCCTATTTATATTCCTTGTTCAATATTATTATTTCCATAATCAATCCAAAATTCATTTTCTAATCCATATTTTTTTTTGGAAAATTCTATTAAAGCTTTTTCAAAAGGAATATAACTATCAAATTTTTTAAAAAAAACCAACCTAATACATATATCATCAATTAAATTTTTTAAACAATAAGAATTATCATTATCATTATCATTGTCATTTTCATTATATACAAAATAATTTCCATATTTACAAAAAAATCTAGATTGACCTTTATATTTAAAAATATAATTTTCATCATTATTGTTATTATAAATATAAAATATATTTTTATTAGAATCACTTGATTTACTACTCCAACTTATAGATGAATTATTACCTACAGAAGAATTAGTAGTATTATTTTCATTTAATTCATCTTTTAAATATATAGATTTAATATTAGGAAAAATAGTATTAAAAGGAATATTTAAATTTAATATAAAATTCCTATTTTCAAAACTACCATACCCAATAATTTTTTTTGCAAGTTTTAAATGATCATTATAACTAAATTTTGAATTAAAACCTAAAATTTCATTCTCATTTGCAAGAGAATGAATATACATACATTTTTCTTTATTAAAACATTCAATATTATTTAAAAAATGAATACAATATTTACTTGTACCAAAAAAAGCTCTTACTAAATGATTATCAATAATAAGAGAATCCATTACTAAAATTGCATATGCTGCTTCTTCATTAGATGAAAAAGTTATATATGCATTATTAGTTTTTTTTGAATTTTCATCTTTTTTTGATACTAAAACAATTTTTTTTATTTGACCAAATTGACCAAAATATGAATATTGAATTAATAAATTTTGATCTGCTAGTGAATCAGGGAAATTTTGGAAATGAACTAAATTTTTTTGTATTATTCTACATTTTATTAATTCATTGTAGTCTTCTTTTGTAAAAATTGGTCTAAATTCGTTTTTTAATCTTCCTGACATTTTTTTATAAATGATATTTTATAAACTTTTATTTATTATGTAAGTAATTATTTTTAATAAATGAAAAATATAAATATAAATTAATTTGAAAATAACATTTTTTTTTTATTATAAATAAGTTTTTATTATTTTATTAAATAAAAAATAATAATAATTATAAAATAAAATAAATTGAAAAATTTTAAATATTTTTGTTCATATTAAAAGACCTAATTAAAAATGGAAAATTTAGGAGGTATAACTAATATATAATTATAATTCTTTTTTAAAGATAATAAAAAAGGACAACAAGAAAATTATATAATTGAATGTAATAGAGATAATCAAAATCAAAAAAAGAAAAAAAAAAAACATCAGGAATACAATAAAATTTCAACCTCAAAATATACTTGGTATAATTGTTTCCCTAAAATTTTAGTAGAACAATTTTCAAAAATGTCAAATATTTATTTTTTAATAATTGCAATTTTACAATGTTATAAAGAAATTTCAAATGCAGATGGAAGACCTGTAATTTTATTACCATTAATTGTTGTTGTTTTAATAAATGGAATAAAAGACTTTTATGAAGATTTAAAAAGAAAAAAAAGTGATGATGAAGAAAATAATAGAAATATATTAATTTATAATCCATTAATTGATCAATTTGAGAAAAAAAAATGGAAAGATATTATAAAAGGAAATATTATTAAAGTTAATAATAATGAATTTTTCCCTGCTGATTGTATTTTATTAAATTCAAGTGATAAAAATCATAATTGTTTTGTTGAGACTAAAAATTTAGATGGAGAAACAAATTTAAAATTTAAAAAGTCAATTAAAAAATTTGTTGAATTAACTTCTAATATAAATAATATAAATTTATTACAAAATATTAAAGGTGAATTAGTAACAAAACAACCAAATGAATTTATTTATGAATTTAATGGTTATTTTTCTTTTGATGATGATATTTTAAATAAAGAAAATGATAATGATGGAAATAATAATTCTAAATCAATGTATGAAGATATGAAAAATTCAAATTTAATAGAAGAAACAATTAGTATTAATAGTAAAATATTTACTGAAGAACAAAAAGAAAATAATTTTATTTCAATTGATATTGATTCTTTTTTATTAAGAGGATGCTCACTTTGTCAAACAGATTTTATTTATGGATTAGTTGTTTATGTCGGACATGATACAAAAATCATGAAAAATTCACCAAAAGCAAGAACAAAAATTTCATCAATTGAAGGAATAATGAATAAACAAATAATTTTTATATTTATATTTCAAGCAATTTTAGGTTTAATTGCAGCATGCTTTAGTTTATATATGTTAAATTCAACTGATTATAATAGAATACCATATATTAATAATAAAAAAAATTATGGTTTAAAATATTTTATATTAAGATTAGGAACTTGGATTGTTTTATTAAATAATTTAGTACCAATATCACTTTTAGTTACTATGGAAATGGTAAAATATATACAAGGATTTTTTATTTCTTGGGATTGTCAAATTTATGATAGAAAAAATAAACAAATGACAAAAGTTCAAACAAGTACTTTAAATGAAGAATTAGGACAAGTTAAATATATTTTTAGTGATAAAACTGGAACTTTAACTAAAAATTATATGCAATTTAAAAAAATGAGTATTGGGAATAAATCTTATGGTGATATATATAATAATGATATTAATAATGAAATAAAGTATCTTGATGATTATGGTTTTATTAGTAATATTGATATATATGATAATGAAATTTTAAAGGATTTTGATGATAATAATAATGAATTATTGGATTTATTTTTTACTTGTTTATCTACTTGTCATAGTGGGATAATTGATAATAAAAAACTAGATGATGAAAAAAAAATAATTTATCAAACTTCATCACCTGATGAAATTGCTTTATTAAATTGTGCAAGATATTATAAATATATTTTTACAGGAAAAAATATAGATAATTATATTAGTATTTTAGATAAAAATGGTAATAAAAGATTATTTAAAGAATTAATAAAATTTGAATATTCTTCAGAAAGAAAAAGAATGAGTGTTATATTAAAATGTCCAGATGATAAAATAAGACTTTTTATTAAAGGAGCTGATAATATAATTATTGAAAGATTAAATAAAAATAATAATGATAATTTAAATTATATAGAAAAAAAATTATTAGATTATTCACATGAAGGATTAAGAACTTTAATGATTGCATATAAAGAAATTGATAATAATGATTTTAAAGGTATTTATAAAGAATATAAAAAAGCTCAATTAAATACATATTTAAAGAATAAATTATTAAATATTTTAGCAGATAAAGTTGAAGATAATTTAATTTTATTAGGAATTACTGGAATTGAAGATCAATTACAAGATAGTGTTGATGAAGCTTTAGAATCATTCATCAACGCTGGAATTAAAATTTGGGTTTTAACAGGAGATAAAAAAGAAACAGCAAAATCTATTGCATATAGTTGTAAATTATTAAACAATGAATCATTCAAAATATTTGATTTTTCTGAAAACTCATCAAAAAAAACCTTAACAAAAGAAATAAACAAATTTATAAAAATATATAATAGTTCATTAACAAACCAAAATCAAAACCAATCAGAAATTCAAAATATAATTGAAAATGAAAAAGAAAAAGAAAACCAAAATAAAATAGAAAAAGATATAGAAATAAGTATAGAAAACACAACTAACATATCCCAAATAAAAAAACAAGAATCCCAAAATATTCAAAATCAAAAATACGGAATAATAATATCAACAAATGAACTAACAACAATAATGGAAGATTCAACTCTTCAAAATTCTTTTTATGAATTATCCTCAAAATGCAATAGTGTAATATGTAGTAGAGTTACACCAATTCAAAAAGCAAAAATGGTAAATTTAATAAAAAATAGAGAAAAAAATATAACAACACTTTCTATTGGAGATGGAGCAAATGATGTAAATATGATAACAGCGGCACATATAGGAGTAGGAATAATGGGGAAAGAAGGTAGACAAGCTGCAAGAGCAAGTGACTATGCAATTGGACAATTTAAATTTTTAAAAAGACTTCTTTTTTTTCATGGACGTGAAAGTTATCGTAAAAATTCTTTTATTGTTTGTTATAATTTTTATAAAAATTTCTTATTTGTTATCCCTCAATTTTTATTAGGTTTTGATTCTTTATTTAGTGGACAAACAATTTATGAACCTTGGATTTATCAATTTTTTAATATTGCTTTTGCTGCTTATCCTATTATTTGGTTTGGGATTTATGATCAACAATTTAAAGATACTACATTTATGAATAATCCTAGATATTATTCTCAAGGAATTTATGGGAAATTATTTGGTTATAAAAGATTTTGGAAATGGATTTTTTATGGTTTTATACAAGCAATTTTTTTATATTATTTTACTTTTAAAATGATTTTGGAACCTTATAATTTAAGAGGTGATACTCAAGATTTAAAATTAAGTGGGACTATTTGTTATTCTGCTGTTGTTGTTGTTGTTAATGTTAAAGTCATACAAACTACTTATAATTATACTTTTATTGGGATTTTTCTTGTTTTCATTTCTATTGGTTCATATTATCTTTTTGTTTATTTTATGAGTGATTATCCTCAGTTTTATAATTTTGGGAATTTTGATAAAATGGTTTTTCAAAATGTGTATTATTTAAAAATTTCTTGTATTATTTTGATTTGTGGAACAATGGATTTAGGAATTAAAATGATTATTAAGTTTTGTGGTTGTCAACCTGATCCAAGAACACTTTCTGAAGAAGAATTTAAAAAAATAAACCTTATTAATACAATAGTTTTAGTTTCAAAAAATAAACAAAATTCCCAAATTGAGGAAATAGAATTAGAAGAAATCGATATTGACATATAAAAAAAATATAAATTTAAATAATTATTTATTTATTTATTAAAAATGTAAAACAACAAAAAAAAAAATCATATAATAAAATAAAAAAAAATAATATATAAAATGGATAAAGATAAAGGATCAATCATCCATGAACCATTAGTACCAAGAACATTCAGACTTCTTGCAGAATTAGAAAAAGAAGGTGATGGAATAGTATCATATGGATTAGTAGACCCAGAAGATAATACTTTTACAAATTGGAATGGAAGTATACTTGCAAATAATGGTATTTTATATGAATTAAAAATTGTTTGTGATGATAATTATCCTAAAGTTCCTCCAAAAGTTAAATTTGTTACTAAAATTAATCTTCCTTGTGTTAATCAATCTAATGGTGAAATTGTACCTAATTCTTTAAATATTTTGAAAAGTTGGAATAGAGATTGTACTATTGAATCTTATTTACAAGCTATTAAGGCTGAAATGGATAAGTCACTCTCTAAGTTAAAACAACCTCCTGAGGGAAGTAAATTTTAAAATTGTTATTGTTTTTTAAATTTGAGGTTTTCTATTATTTTAAAAAAAAACAAAAATTTTTTAATAATTATTAATTAAATATTTTTTGTTTTGGGTTTTTATTTGATTTTTTTCTTAATTAAAATAATAAACGTTATTTATTTTTTTTATTATTTAATGTTAAAAATCTGAATAAATATAATAATTAGTAATATAAATTGTATTATTTATTTTTTATATTTAAATTTATTAGAAATCCAAGAATATCCTTTTGGAATATTATCAAATAAATCTTTAACTTTATCCCACCAAATGAAAGCAAAACTTATTTCATTTTCATTTTTATTTTTCTCATTATCTATATTATTATTATTACTATTATTATTTTCGTCATTTTCACTTTTTAAATCATTTTTATTGTTAATATCATTATCACTTTTAGTTTCAATATCATTCTTAATTCCTATATTATTATTATTTTCACTATTATTATTATTTTCACTATTATTATTATCAATACTATTTTCTTTTTCAATATTATTTTCATTTTCATTATTATTTTTAATTGTATTTTCATTAGAACAACAATTATTTTTAATAATAAGATATAACCAATATATTAAACTTACAATAAGTAAAATGATGATAAGTAATAAAATTCCTATCAAAATTCCAATTGAAACAATAGTCCAACCAAAAAAACATAATCCCATTAAAATATATGAAACAATTGAAACATTTTTGCAACATTTGCAATCACATTCACAACATTGTTTTTTATAATTATCACTTATTTTAGTCAAAGAATAATTTTTCATTTTTAAAAAAATTTCTTTTTTATCTTCTGGAATGTCTTTTTCTAATATTTTTAAAACTCTATAAACAATAATTCTAGAATCTAATTGAATATTATCACAAAAACATTCAGGATGAGGAATTTTATGACAAATACAACAAAATTGATGTAATTTTAAACAAACTAAAATAGGATAAAAATTATCTTTAGATGATTTATTTATTAAATTTTCATCTGTTTTTGCTGATAATTGTGATGAAATAAATTTTTTTCTATTTTTATTATTTATATTATCATTTTCTAATTCTTTAATATTAAAAAAATTGAAATTTTTAGGAATGTAAATAAAGAAATATTGATTATCACAAATGGGGCATTTTAAATTTAATTTTTTAATTGAATCTGATGATAATTGATATATATCTTCTTGATTTATATTTATATAATTTCTATCTATATACGTTTGAAGTGATTTTGATTTTTTTTGTATTTTTAATGATTGTCTTAGTTTTTTATTTTCATTATTTTTATAATTTTTAAATTCTTTTGAATATCTTAGTTGACTATTATTATTCATTGATTTTTTTTTTGAATATTTAATTATTTTTCTTTCTTGCTCTTTTTCAATATCAATTGACTTCATTCTTTTATTTGGTTTTTGGATATTTATAATTTCACCTTCAATATTACTTTTTTTTTTTAATGATTTTTTTGACTTTTTATTTTTATTTTCATTATATTTGTAGTCATTATAATAATTGTCATAATCATCATAATCTTCAATCTCATAATAATTTCTATTTTGATTATTCTTTTGATTATCATTTTTATATGGAATATAATAAAAATTATCTTTTTTATTATTTCGAGTTTTATTGTTTTCTCTATAATTGAATGATGAATTATTTTCTTCATCATATTCATATTTATATCTTCTTTTATTTCTATATTTATTTTTCATATATTTTTAATTAAAAATCTTCATTATTATTTCTTTTGAAATATTTTTTCTAAAATAAAGTTTTATTATTATAATAATATATTTTTTAAATTATATAAATTTATAATAGATTTTAATATATTAAAATATATATTTAATATAATTGAATATTATTATTTTTCCTCAATATCACTCTTTTCTTCACTTTTTTTATTTTCTTTTTCTTTTTTTTTATCGACTATTTCACTTTCATTTAAATCATTATTCATTTTAAATAATTCCATTAATCTATGATCAATAACAACAGAATGTCTTTTTTCTCTATATATTTTTCTTTTCTTTTCTTTTATTTCTTCAGGAATTTTTGAATTATTTTCTATCTTTTGTTTTTCATATTCTTTTGTTGCAGTTGTTATATTATATTGTGCAATTCCTATATTTTCTAAAAAATTTTTTTTTGGGTCAAATTCATATTTTTTATCTTCAGATTTATTATTTTTTGTTCTATTTTTTTCATTTTTTATTTCATTATTTTCACCATTTATATTTTTCTTACTTATTTTATAAATTTTTTTATCTAAATTATGAAGAGATTTATTTTGAGATGAAAAATTTATAAATAAACTAAAAAAATAATCATCTGTATTTGTAATTGGTTCATAATTATATTTAAAAGATTCTTTTCTTTTATTTTTATTTTTATTTTTATTTAAATTTATAGGAGTTTTTTTTTGAAGTGATGTTATTTTTTTTTTTAAATTTTTTATTTCAAAAGAAATATAATCTTCTTTTTCATACATACTAAAATTTTTTCTATGATTAATTGGTTGTACTAAATTTGAAACATTATAATTAAAATTATCTAAAAAAGTGATTTTTGGTTTTTTTAATTGAATTTTTTTGTTTTTAAATAAATTATTATTATTTCCTATTCTATTTAAAATACCCTTATTATTATTAAGTAATTTTAATTTCGATTTATTAATATTTGACAAATTCAAAAAATGGTTTGATGGTTTTATTAAAGTATCTTCTTCTTCTATATTCTTAATTGTAATAAGTTGATCAAAATTTATTTCTGGTATTATTAATTCATTTTTATTTTTTTTTTTTAATTTTTTTTTTGGTAAATCTTCTGATAGTAAATCTAAATCAGATATTATTTTTTTTTCTTCATTATTTATATTATCATTGTTTTTTGAATCTGATTCAGACATTTATTTAAAAGAAAAATTAAATAAAATCGAATTATTAGAAAAAAGCTATATAAATAAATTATTTAAATTTTCATTAAATGAAATAAAAATAATAAAATTTTAAAATTTAAATTTACTAAAAAATTAGATGTCTAAATATCATAGAAAAGATGTTAAAGAAATGAGTATCCAAGAATTAGAAGAGTATATAAAAAAAAATTCTTTTTATCAATATAACTCAAATAAAAATATTAATCCATTAAATTTTCAAATAACTGATGAAACAATTTCCAATAATTTTAATTATCAATTATCTCAAAGGAATCATAATGAAGAAATTCAAAAGTTATTAAATGAAAATCAAGAACTTAAAAATGATTTAAATCAATTATTTTTTTTAACTGATCAAAATAAAAATGAATTAGAAATTAAAATAAAAGAATTATTAGATGAAAATTTTAATTTAAAACAACAAATAAATGAATTAAAAAGTAAAATTTTGTTACAACAAAATATTTTGTCAAATTCAGAAATTGATAAAAATGAAATAATAAATGAAAAAAAAATAATGCAAGATAAATATGAAAACGAGATATCCGAATTAAATACTCAATTAAATAATTATAAATTAAAAATAAGTTCACTAAATATTGAATATCAAAATCTTTTAGAAAATTTTCATAAATTAAAACAAGATTTAATATTTCAAAATATTTCACAAAAAAATAATTTAATAGAAAAAGAAAATAAACAATCAACAATTGAAGAAGTAAGAAATTTAAAAGAATGTTTATTAACAAATAATAGTAACATTCTAGAAATAAAAAAAAGATTAAATAACATTGAAAAAATAACAATTCCAGAATTAAGTAAATCAACAAAATCATTAAAAAAGTCTAATTCTATTAATAATAATAAATCAAATATAAATTCTAATAGTTTTAATACAAAACCTATAAATAAAACTTTAAGTAGAAATAATTTTAAAACAAAACAAAATGAAATTAAAAAGAATTCTTCATTAAAAAAAAAGACTAAAAAAAATTCTATATCTCCAAAAAAAAATATAAATAAGAGTTTTAATTTAAGTTTTCATAATGATACAAATAATTCTGAGCAATTAATTGATGAAGAAATATTTTCATTAGAAAGAAAAGTTGCTGATTTAAATATTTCATATCAAAATTTTTTATTAAAATTAAAACAAGTTAAAAATTTTAATGAAAGTCAACGTTTAAAAAAAAATTTAAAATTTTTACAAGAGACAATTTCAATTAATAATAATAAATTAAAAGAATTAAAAAAAAAACAACAAATATTTTTAATAAATTCTGCTATGGATATATATTAAATATTTATATAAAATATAATATAATATTACAATATAAGAATTATATATCATTTCTAATATTTTTATTTCTTTTCATTTTCTTTGGTTGATTTTTTATTTACTTTATCTTTTCTTTTTTTATGTTTATTTGATTTTAAATGATTTTCATATTCTTTTTCACCATTCATTTCACAATTACAGATTTCACAATTATATTTTTTCCAAATATCTAATTTATAATTTTTTGTATTTTCAATTTTAACATATTCATCTGAATTAATATATTCTAAAATTTCTTTCATATATATATTTTGATAGTCTTCTTTTTTAAATTCTGAAATAGTAATTATTTTATATCCTTTTATTAAAGGAAGGATTTTATTTTTTATAAATTTAATTTGATATTTAGCATAATTAATAGTATTATTAATTAAATCATTTTTACATTTATTATAAATATCCTTTAATTTTTCATTAGAATTAATTTCATTAATTAAAATTTGACTTAATTGACTTGAATTATTTAAATTATAATTATTATAATTATAATTAATTGAACTTTCAGATAAATTTTTATATAAAGAAAAAAATTCCTTATATCCAATAGCTTGCAAAATTCCGCTTGTAAAATTTATTGATTTATTATTTAATTTAAATTTATGAAATATAAACATTATTTCTGATAATCCACCATCAATAATCATTTCATCAATTCTTCCTTTAATTCTTTTTATTAATTCTTCAAAATTTTCTGATGATAAAATAATTAATTTAATATTTGAATATTTTAAAATATTTTTTTTTTCTTTATCACTTTCAGATTTCCTTTTATCATATGCAAAAAAAAATGCAATTGCATTTATTATTCTTCTTATATCATTTTTATGATAAAAATTAGCATATTCTTTATCTATTTCATTTAATAAAGAATATAATAAATTATTATCATTTGAAAACTTCTGTAAATAATTATTTATTAAAGAATATAATTTATCTTTATCACTTTCTTCTAATTTAATTTTATTAATTTCATCAATCAAAATTTTATATTTATCTAAATTTATATTTTCATTTTCAATTTTTTTTTTATCAAATAAATTCTCTTTATTAAATAATAAAGACTCGATATAATAATTTGTTCCACCAACAATAATAGGAATTTTATTATTTTTAAAAACATTTTCAATTTCTTTTTCAGAATCATATATAAAATATTTCAAATTATATTTATCATTAAATAAATCAATAATATCAATCATTCTATGTTTAATTTTTTCTCTTTCATTTAAAGT
Organism: Isotricha sp. YL-2021a; assembly: GCA_023806865.1. NCBI lineage: Eukaryota > Ciliophora > Litostomatea > Vestibuliferida > Isotrichidae > Isotricha > Isotricha sp. YL-2021a. The sequence goes on from JAJJLH010002036.1 coordinate 46,356, forward strand.
TGCTTTTGCAGTCATAATATTAGCTTCTTTATATAAACTAAATGCATCTGTATTTATTATTTCACCATTTAATTTATTTGCAATTTCCAAAGATAAAAATGTTTTTCCAATTCCTGTTGGGCCTAATAAAAATATAGTTTTATTATTATTATTTACTATAGACTCCATTTGATTTATTTAAAAATATATTTTTTATTTTTTGAATAAAATTATATTTTTTAAAAAATAGTAATTTTAAATATCAAAATTAAATAAATAAAAACTAAATTTAAAAAAACAATTATTCATCTTCTTTCTCACTTTCTTCCCCATCATCTTCAATTTTCATATATCTCAAAAAATCTTTATAAGAAATTTCATTCCCATTTTCAGTAGTTCTTTTCATAATATCTTTCAATTCTTCATCAGTAAAATTTTCTCCAATTTCCTCATTAATTTTTTTAAAAGTTTTAAAAGTAATAGTATTTTTCTTAGGATCATCAATAAACAATCCAAAAATAGTTTTTAACCCTTTACTACTTTTCCTATCACTCATTCTTAAATGTGCAATACTTCTAAATTTAGGCCAAGAACAACTTTCATTAGAAGCCATATCTTCAATAATACTAAATAAAAAAGGATTTTCAACATCAAATCTCATTTCTTTCATTAATTTAATAGTATCTTTAATTTTTAATTTTTGATTATCTTCAAAATCTAATAAATCAAAAGCTTTTTTTAATTCTGAATCATCTAAATCTTTTGGTAATTCAACTATTGGTTCATCTGAAACGTATTCATTACATAAAATTAATATAATATAATTATCATCTTCATTATGTAATTGAGCAATACCAATTTGAGAATAATTTGGATTTGTTAACATGGTTCTTCCAAATCTTTCAGAATCAAATTTATTTAATAAAAATTTAGCTACTGCATGTTCTGCATAATCAGCACCATCATCTGCATATAATGAAGCATTTTGATTATGATATAATTTAGGTAAAATATTTTTTAATTCATTTGATGTTAAATATTTTTTATATGATGATGGTTCTTGGGAAAATTTTAATACTTGTTCTTTACATACATATGATAAAGTTTTGTTATATTCTAATTTTTTCATTGGTTTTATTGTTTTTAATTCTTCTAGAAATTCGTCTATTTCATTTAAAAATGGATCCTTTGCTCGAAGACGAGATATCCCTCTTCTTAATATTTCTATTATTTGCTGGATTGATTGTGGTTCTTCACGAAATTTATTTATATGCTCGAATACTATTTCTTCAAATGGATTCATTTTTTTTTTTTTGATTTTAATTTAAATTTCTTTTTTAAATATATTTTTTTTATTTTTGAATTTTTTTTATGTTTTATGTTTTTTTAGAAATCTTTATTTTTAAAAAAAATAAAAATTTTGATTATTTAATTAAATAAAATATTTTAAATAAATACAATATAAAAAATTAAACATATTTTAATATAATAAAATATGGATAAAGGAGAAGTTGAAAAAGAATATAATCGAGTAAAGCGTTCATTAGAAGTTTTAGGGTATAAAGATCCACTTGGAATAGAAAGTGTTAGTTTAACAAATAAACTTTTAAATGATTTAATTAAAACAACAGAAGCATTTAAAAAACTTCAAGATGAAAGAGATAAATTAAAATCAGAATTAAAAGTTCAAGGTGATTTAATTCTCCCATTAAGAAATGAAAATTTAAAATTAACAAAAGAAAATAATGAATTACATCAAAATTTAATACAATTAAAAGATTCTCTTGATATAAAATCAACAGCAAATGTGAATTCAATTTCAACATTAGAACAAGAAAAAGAACAAATTAAATTTTTATTAACTCAAAAAGATATTCAAATTAAAAAAGAAAAAACTCAAAATGAGCAATTAAGAACAAAAATAAATGAATTATTACAAAAAATGTATAATTCCCAACCAAATCCAATTAAAACTGATATAAATACCCAAAATTTAATTGAAAAAAATAACCAATCTTCAATTAATAAAAATATAAAAAGAGGTTCTTTTGAATTATCAAATGCATTAGAACCAAAACAAATTGAATCAAATGATACTCCAATTGAATTATTTAAAGAAGAATTACAAAATTTTAATTTAAATAAAGAAGATTGGGCAAATGATTTAAAAAATGCAAATGAACAAGCAGAAAGATTAAGAAATGAAATTAGAAATTTAAGACAAGAAAATCAAAAGAATGAAAATATTATTGAAGGATTAAGAAAAAATTTAACTTCAAGAGATGCTGAAATTAATAGATTACAAGCAATGAATTATTTTGGTGATGATAATAAAGAAGAAATTAAATTAAGATATAATTCAGAAGCAATTCAAGAACAAAATGAAAAATTACAAAGTCAAATTGATTTTTTAAATAAGGAAAATCATAGATTAAATGAATTAAATGATTTTCATAATCATAGATGTAGAGAAGAAGAAGTAAGAAAATTAGATTCTCAAATAAATGAATTAAATAAAGAAAATGATAAATTAAAAAAAACTATTGAAAAATTAGCTGATAGAAGTGAAACTGCTTCTGTAATTACAATGGGAGGAACACATATTAAAGCTAAAAGTTCTGCTAAGAATGAAATTAATAAATTAAATGAAGAAATTATTCAAATTAGAAATGAAAAAAGAGAAATTGAAAAAGAAGTTGAAGAATTTCAAAATAAATTAAAAGAAAATAATAAAGAAATGATTAGAATGAGAGAAGATTTTAATAATAAAAATTCTATTTTTAATTCTGAAAGAATGAGTTTAAATCAAATTATTGAAGGATTAAAAAATGAAAATGAAAAATTAAGATTAGATAAAGTTGAATTAAATGATCAATTAAAAGAAGCAAAACAAGGAAATGATAATTTAAAAAATGAAGTTAATTTATATAAAAGTAATGAATTATTAGTAAATAAACATATTGAAGAAAAAACTCAAACAGTACAAAAAGTTTTTGATGAATATTCTCAAATGAAAAATAAAGTTAAAAGTTCTGAAGATAAAATAAATGAACTTGAAAAAGAAAAAGAAGATTTAATGGGAGAAAATAAAAATTTAATTGCAGAAAATTCGAATTTAAAAAATAAAATATCAGAAAATGAAAAAGATAATCAAAATTTAAATTTACAAATTATAACATTAAATAGTCAAATTAAGACACTTCAAAATAATTTAGAAAGTAAAAATATGAATAATCAATTTAATGATAATAAATTAATTTCTTTAGAAAATGATAATAATACAATGAAAAAATTAGTAACTGAATTAAATAGTACAATTATAGATTTAAATAGTCAAAAACAAATTTTAGAAGAAAAAAATAAAAATATGGTTGAAAATTATCAAACTTTAGTAAGTGAACATAAAATTCTTTCTGATGAATTAACTTCTGTTACAAATGAATTAAAAAATCTAAAAGAAGATTATAATCAAAAAGAAAAAGATATTATTCAATTACAAAATTCTTCAAATAAAATCCCTGATTTAAATGCTAAAGTTAAAAAATTAAATAATGATAAAACTGAAATTGAAAAACAAAATTCTGCATTAACACTTGAATTAAGGAATTTAAATGATCAAATTTTAAGATTAAAAAATGAAAATGATAATTTAAATAAAGAAAAAGAAATGTTAATTGAAGAAAATAATAAACATAAAGAACAAATTGAAAAAGATAATGATTTAATGTTAAATTATGAAACAAGATTAAAATCAAATGAATATATAGAAAATAATTTATCAGAAAAAACTAATTTAGTTAGTGAAATGAGAAATGAGAATTTGAAAATAAAAGATAATATAGAAAAATTAAAAACTGATAAAGCAAATTTAGAATTTGAAAATAAAAAAAGAGATATAGAAATACAAAGACAAAAAGAAACAATTGAAAAATTACAAATAGACAATCAAGTTTTAAAATCAGAAAATAATAATTTAAATAAACAATCAGAACAATTACAAACAGAAATTTTAGCATATAAAAGAAAAGAAACAACAACAAATTCAATAAATGAAATTCAAAATGAATTAGCAAAAGAAAATGAATCATTAAAAAATACAAATGATAAATTATCATATGATATGAATACATTAAATGAAAAATTATATAATAAAGATAAAGAAGTTGGTGAAATGCAAAATAAAATGACTCAAATGAGTACTTTATTATCTCAAATGGATAAAACAAGAGAAGAAATGTTAGATAGAATAAAAAATGGAAGTTCAAAATTAAAAAATTATGAAACTGAGAATAATTCTTTAAAAGAAACTTTAAAAAAATTCCAAGAACAAAATTATACTTTATCAAATGAAAATAAAACTCTTAAACAAGGTTTAAATACTTTAGGATTAAATTGTGATCATTTAAATTCTGATTTAGATTCTAAAACTAAGACTTTAAGTAAATTAGAATTATTGTGTAAAAATTTAAAAGAACAAAATGATGATTTAACTAATAAATTAAGTGGTCAATTAAAAAAATCTAATGTTGATAATCAAAGAATTTTTGAAAGAGAAAATGAATTAAAACAAACAAAACAAAATTTACTTCAATTTGAAAATGATATTAATCAATTGAAAAATACTTTAATGGAAAGAAATAAAGAAATTCAAGATTTAAATTTTGATTTTTCAAAAGTAAAAAATGAAAATCAAAATTTAATAGAAGAAGTAAAAAGATTTGCAAAAGAAAATGAAAGATTAAATATAATAAAACAACAATTTGAGCAAAATTCAGAATTTTTCAAATCAAAAACTCGTTCTCATGAAATGGAATTAAATGACTTAAATGAAAATTATAAAAATGTAATAAAAGAAAAAGAAAGATTAAAACATAATTTACAAATATTTATAGATGAAAATAAAGCAGCAGCAAAACATATTCAAATGATAGAAAATTCATTACAAAATTATGAACAAAATGCAGAAAATTTAATGAAAGAAAAAGATAGTTTAATTAATCAACTTGAAAATGCTCAAAAATATAATGATAAATTATCTGATGAATTAGCTCGTACAAAAGCACAAATTGAAACTTTAACACAAAATCAAATGAGTTATCAACAAAATAGTAAAATTGATAATGATATTAATATTAATAATCAAAATTATATTAATGCTTTAAATAAACAAATTGCAAGATTGCAAATGGAAAAAAAAAATTTAATGGAGAAATTAAATCAAAATAAAAATCAAAATTTAGAAGAAATTATTTCTATTGAAAGACAAAAAAATTTAGATTCAAATAAAGTTATTCAACAATTACAAGATGAATTAAATAAAAAATTAAATAATGATGGAGATAATTCAAATAATTTAAAACAATTACAAGATGAAAATATGGATTTAAAAAATCAAATTAATATGTTAAAAAATGAAAATATGATTTTACAATCACAAAGAAATTTAGTAGGAAGTAATGATAGTCAAACTTTTCCTAGAAGCTTGAATAATACTTTATTAAGACAAAATCAATTAGTTTAATAAATTTATTTAAAACTTATTTTTTAGACTAAATTTTTTTTTAAATAAATAAAAAAAGATCTTTTAATTAATTTATATAATATTTAAATTATTTTATTGAAATTTTTATTAAAACCTTCTTTTAAATTTGGAAAAGGATTATTTTTCCCAAAGACAATAACTTTATTTTTATAATGAACATATCCTCCAATTAAACTTCTATATAAAACTCCAATAATATTAATTTCTAATTCTTCTTTATCAATTTCATAAGAATAAACATTTTTTAATATAGAATGAATTAAATCTATTTCCATGATAATTTGTCCTCCTGAACCATCATAAATAAAATCATAAATAATTTTAATTAAATTTCTAAAAACATAAGGTCTAAATTTTCCTATAATTAAAAAAGTTCCTAAATCAATAAATCTATCTTCTAAATCTTCTAAAACTTCATCAAATTTTTTAACATCACCATTTCTTATTGAATTAATTAAAATAATATATTTTGAATCTAATTTAAATTTTTTAATTTCATCTTCAGAAGGTAATAAACCAAAAAATATATTTAAAGGAATTAAATATTCAAAAATTAATTTTGCATTATTAAAACATGATTTAGATTTATTAATATTTTGTAAGCAAATATCAAAAGCTTTTGTTAAAATTTTTTGAGCTTCAATTAAATCTAATTCATATAACGCTAATCTTCCTTGATAAAAAGAAAAAGTACATAATTCACTTGAAGGAATATTATCTTCATCTTTATCAAATTGTTTTTTAATATACCATTGAACTAAAGTAATACTATTTCTATAAGTTTTTAATTTAAAATATGTTTTCATTAAACAAACTACACTAAATAAAACTGAATATTTTGTATTATCATCAATATTTGAAAATTTACTAAAAAATGATATTATTAATCTTCCAAAGTCAGAAGTATATTTTAATTCATTTGTTGATGTTTTAATTGATTCATCACATTTTTCTGCTGTGTTATATAATATTCTTATGAAATATTTTAATAATGGTGATAAGGATGATTCGTCATATAATAAGTAAAATTCAGTAAAATTTGAAAAAGAGTTTTTCATATTTTCAAATGATTGAATATATTCTTTTTTATTTATTGAGTTTTTATATAAGAGGAAATATGTTAAAAAGTCTGATAGGAATTTTTTTATTTTTATTGATGAGTTTATTTCTGAGTTTGGTTGATTATAGTTAAATTTTGAATTTAATAAATTTGATACTTGTTTTGATAGTTGGTCATATGATTTTATATTTTTAAAATTTGTTTCAAATTGATTATCATTTTCTAAAATTGAAATTAATCCATTTGAATCTTTATTATAAATACTTTGAAAAATTTGATTTGTATATTCATCTAAGAATTTATTCATTTAATTTAAAATAAATAAATTAAAAAATTAATTAATAAATACATATATTAAAAAATTAATTATTTAACTTACTAATTGAAATGGTTTGAATAAATTTAAGTATTTTTTATTGGTTAATTATTTTTTAAAAAGAACATTTTTCCTTTTTGATTTTTTAAATTTAAATGGAAGAAAAAAGTGATATAAGTTTAATAATAAACCGAAGTAGTATAGCCCCACAATCATTAGATATAGAAACAGATGTATCAAATTATTATTCTCAATACATGGATACATTAGGAATAACAAATTTATCATGGTATATTTTTATATTAATATCATTATTACAATGGATTTGGGGTTCAGAATCATGTTTTATTTCAATTAATATGGATTTTTTAGGTCAAAAAGATAATATTTCTAATAAATCAATTTCAATTTGTATTTGCATTCTTTATTCAATGATGGGTGTTGGTGCAGCTTTAGTTGGAATTTTATGTAAATATATGGGAAGGATTTATACTTTAAATTTAACTTTATTTATTTATGTTGTTATTACTTTTTGTTGTAGTGTTTTTTTTTCTCCTTTAAAATTTTATCCTATTTTCTTTTTGAGATGTATTAGTAATATTGCTATTGGAATTTTTAATATTGCTGGATTAAATTTAATGACTGAATTTCTTCCTACTAAAAATAGAAGTTTAATTATTATGATTAATCAAGGATTTTATAATATTGGAAATTTATTTACTATTATATTAGATAATTCAATGTTAAATTTAAATGAATTTAATAGTAAAAATTGGAAATATATAAATTTTATTACTATTATTCCTGGAGTAATTTCTTTAATAATTATTTGTTTATATGGAAGTGAATCACCATTATATTTATTAAATAAAAATAATAAGGAAAGAGGTTTTATAGTTATTGAATTTATGTCAGGGAAAATTTTATCAGATAATGAAAAAATAAGAATAATGGAATCAATACAAAGAAATAAAAATTATAAACTGAAATCTCAATATTCAGAATTATTTACAACAGATTATCGATTTTTAACAATAACAACATTATTAATTTGTTCAATTTGTTATTTAAATTTAATAGGAATAACATATTTAATACCAAAAACTTTAATAGATTACAAAGATAAAATATATAATATTTCATATAATACACAAATTTTAATTTATGGAATAATACAAATTCCAAATGGTATCATTGGAGGATTAATGACAGAAAGTACTTTATTTGGAAGAAAAAAAACTATATTAGTAAGTGGTTTTGGTTGTGTTATTTTTTATATTTTAAGTATAATTTTAATAAAATATATTGCAATTTTTACTGGTATGATTATGTTATTTAATTCAATTTGCTATGGTTGTTCATTTATGTATGTTACTGAAATTTTTCCTACTAATTTAAGAGATTTGGCTCAAAGTTTTATTCAAATGTTTTCTTTTTTTTTAGGGTCTTGGTCTCCTTTTTTAGTTGGTATTTTAAATCATTATTTTTGTTATTGTGCTCTGGGTATTACAAATATTGTAATTATGTTTCTTGCAATTTTACTTCCTGTTGATACACTTTTAAGACCACTTGATGAAGATTTTTAATTTTTGATATATTTTATTTTATATAAATTATATTATTATTAAAATAATATTGATATTATTATTATATTTTTAAAAATAAAATATTATAATTTAAATATTATAATAAACCATATAAACAATAAAAAAAATGGATAATTCGGAAAATAAAAAACTTATTGATTTATGTTCAAGAAAATTGGAAAAAGAACCAAATAACATAAAAGCACTTTTATTAAGAACCTCTTCTTATATAAATGATGAAAAATATGATAAAGCTGAAAAAGATGCTAAAACAATATTAAACATAGAACCAAAAAATTCAACAGCATATTTCTTATTAGGAACTATATATGATAGGCAAAAAAAATTAGAAGAAAGCTTAAAACTATTATCAAATGCAATTGAATTAAATCCAAACAATGTAAATGCATTTTTTCTACGTGGAGCAATCTACAATAAATTAGGTTATTTTCAAAAAGCAATAGAAGATTACAATTTAGCATTAGAAAAAGACAATATGAAAGAAATAAAAAAAAATATATATAAAAACATAATAAAAGTATTAGACATGTATAGCGAAAATGAAAATTCAAAAGAAAATATAGAAAAAACCCCATCTCAAAATAAAACAAACATAAACAAAAGTGACATAGATGCAGAATTAAATAATTATATATATAACCAATTAAAAAATCTCCCAAGAAACCAAAACCAAAATGAAGAAGATAAAGTACAAGAAATATATAATCCATCAGATGCAAATCAAAGTCAAAAATTATTTAAAAATATGGATAATGACGAACAATTAAATTCTATATTAAAACATAGGAAAGATTCATTACAAAATAATCCTCCTCAAAATAAAAATCAATCTCAAAATCAAAATAAAGGTCATATTTCTGATATAAATAATCCATCAGAATTCCCAGTTATGGTATCACAAGAAGTAAAAGATGAAGAAGAAGAAGAAGAAAGTGAAGAAGAAGATAATAAAAATACTAAAAGTGGTGTTAAAATATCAGGAAGAAGAATGAGTCAATTACCAATGGGTTCTGCCTTATCAAATAATAATAATGGGAGAAAATATGAAAAATGGGAAGTTTTTCATAATCAAGGTTATGATGCTAGAAAAAAAGAAAATTTCCCTCTTGCTATTGAATATTATACTAAAGCTATTGCTTTACATCCAAAATATTTTAAGGCTTATTTTAATAGAGGTTTTGCTTATGATAAATTAGGACAATATGATAATGCTATTAATGATTATACTAAAGCTATTGAGTTAAATCCTAATTCTGCTTATTCTTATTATAATCGTGCTATTTCATATGATAAAAAAGGTGATTTGAAAAAAACTTTAGATGATTTTTCTACTGCTATTAGACTATTACCTTCGAAAGTTGATTTTTATTTAAATAGAGCTTATACTAATAGAAAATTAAAAGATTTTAGTAGTGCTGTTGAAGATTATAATTATGTTATTAACTTAGAACCTGATAATAGTAAAGCTCTTTATAATAGAGGATTATGTTATGAAAAATTAAATCAATTTGATAAAGCTGAAGAGGATTTAATGAAGTGTTTAAATAAGAAAAATTTTGCTTCTTTAGGAAATGAAAATAGTGTTAATATTTATTACCATTTAGCTAATATAAGAGAAAAATTGAATAAATTAGAAGAAGCTAAAAACGATTATTTAAAAGCAATAGAAATTGATCCTAATTACGCCCAACCATATCATGGATTAGGATTATTAATGGATAAATTAAACAATTATGATTCTGCAATAGAATATTTTACAAAAAGTATTCAATTAGATGATTCAAATGCAATATTTTGGCATAATCGAGGATGTACATATAGAAATTTAGGTAAATTAGATTTAGCATTAAATGATATAAACCAAGCAATAACTTTAGATCCTTCAAATATGTTATTTTATGATAATAGAGCTTATTTATGGAGAAAAATGGAAAAATATGAAAATGCTATTAATGATTATAATGCAATTTTAAAAATTCAAAAAGATAATAATAAAGCTTTAATTAATAGAGCTTTTTGTAATGCAAAATTAGGTAAATTTAAAGAAGCTATTAATGATTATTCTATTGTTTTAGTTAATGAACCTAATAATACTCATGCTTTGTATAATAGAGCTATTTCTTTAGATAAAATTGGAGAAAGTGAAAAAGCAATTGTTGATTTTGGTAAAATTATTGAAATTGAACCTATGAATGCTAATGCTTATTTAAATAGAGGTTGTTGTTATGAGAAAATACAAAATTATGATTTAGCTTATAAAGATTATGAAGCTAGTTTGTTAATTGATAAAATATTAGGTAAGGAAAATGAAAAATAAAATGGGTTTTATAAACTTTTTTATGATAATTTTTAAAAAACAATAAAAAATTATATTTAATCTTTAATTTATTCATTTAAGTATATTTTTAAAATAATAAGCGGATAAAATAATTAATTCAAAGTTTAAATTTTAAATATTAACCTTTTAAAAAAAAATAATAAAAAATGCTATTTATCTCAATAAAGTTAATTAAAAATATATTTATTAAAAATTAAATGGAATCAATACCTTCATCTAACGAAAAAATAGATAATACCAAAAATACAACAAATAATCCTTCAGAAAAAGATAATAACAAACAAAAAATACAAAAAAATACATCAACTCAAAGTCAAGAAAGTAAATTTTTATTAGATTCAATTCAAAAATTAAAAAATGGAGATGACATGGATATAATGGCACAATTAATAAATTTAAGTGAATATTTATCACTTTCAAGTGATCAAATAGCAGATAATCCAAACATGGGTCCTTTATTAGAAGAAATATGTAAAAATTTAGAAAAAACTTATTTATCTGATTTAATAATTTATTCTCTTCAATGTATTAATTATATTTTAGATATTAATCCAGCATTTACTTCAACATTAAAAAAGGTAAATGCAGTTTCAAAAATAATAATTTTAATGACTGTAATGGAAGATTTTAGTTGTTTAGATAGTATAATAAAAATAATTGAAAAAATTTCTTTTGAAAATAATTACATTTTAATTGAAAATAATGCATTTATTTCATTATTAAATATTATTGATTTTTTAGGTGAAGCACAAAGAAAATCAGTTATGAAAGCTTGTTTAAATATGGTAATGAATATTTCTTCTGTAAGAGTTTTTAAATCATATATTCAACCTTCATTAGAAATTTTAGCAAGTTTAACTAAATTTAATGAAAATGATATTCAAACTACAAATACTGCTATTTTAATTTTTTATTATATTGTTAATAATATGTCTATTAATTCCTGTTTTAAAACAAATCCTGAAATCATTGGTGAAATAGGGAAATATTGTTTTATTGAAAATTGCTGTGAGATTTTAAAAAGATATTTAGTTGAATCACAAAATGAGAAAAAAATTAGAAATGATTTAATTAAAAGAATATTTAAAATATTTGAATATTTATGTAATATTTCTGGGGATTTTCTTGATAAAATTATTGATAATAATATTTTGAATATTTTGGTTGATATGATTTCTAATGAATTTAATAGTAATAATGAACAATCTATGAAATCTTCTTTATCATTTTTAACTGAAATATTTTCATTATTAATTTCTTTTTTCCCTTCTTATAAAAAAGATTCTAATGAAGAGGTTAAAAAAGAAAAAATATTAAGTGAAAAAAATATGAATAATTATAAATTTTTATGTCAAAATATTGTACAAAGATTAATTAATAATATAATGGCAAAATCAGCATGTTCAACTTTAAGTAATTTAGTAAAATTTTTACAAATTTTTACTTATTCAGCAGAAAGAAATGTAATTAATAATTTTGTAGATTCAAAACCACTTTCTCAAATAGTTAGTAAATTATTAGATACTAAATATCTTCCTTATTTATCAGATTTAATAGAATTATTAAATAATTTAATGAAAAAATCACCAGAACATTTTATTGTAAATTTCCTTAGAGAAGGAATAGTTGAAAATATAAAAAATTTTAAATTTGAAACAGAACAAAAAAAACAAGAAAAAACAGAATCAGAAAAAAAAAATGAAAATAATAAAGATGAAAAAGAAAAAAATAAATTAAATGATATAGAAATGAAAAATGAAGAGAATATTAAAGAAGAAATTAATACAAATAAAGAAAAAATGTCTGATATTGCAATGAAAGATGATGAATTTAGTGGAGACGAAATTATTGAACAAGATGAAATTGAAGATGTTGAAAATACAGAAATGAAAATTGATAATTTTTTCATTCCAAATACTGAACAAATTATTAAAAATGAAAATAAAGAAAAAGATAAAGAAAAAAATGATATTAATAAAGAACAAAATGATGAAAATAAATTTAAAGATATTATTGTCGAATTTGAAAAAACCAAAGAAAAAATAAAAGAATTAAATAATTTATTAGTTCAAGAAAAAACAAAAATAATGAAAAATGTAATAACAAAAGAAGAAAAAGTTGAAATAGGATATAAAAAAATAGATGAAAAAAAGATAATAGAAAATAAATTAAAAGCTTTAATAAATAATTATTTCCAAAATGAAAAAATACAAAATTATTTAAAAAACCAAGATTCAAAATTAATAAATATAAAAAATGAATTAACAAATTTAAACGATTCCTTAATGTCAAAAAAAGATAATGAAGAATATAATGAAGAAACAGAAAAAATAATAAATGATATATTAAATATATTAACAAATTCATCAAATGAATTAACATTATTTGAATTAGAAAATTCAAAAATATTATTAGCATTATGTTGTTTTTATGATAAAAACTTTATAGAATATTATAATAAAATAAAAGATGATGATACTGATTCACTTGTTAAAGAAATAAACACATCAGAAATTTTTCCAAATCCTTTACCAGTAAATAATAATATATTTAATAAGACAAAAATCTTAATTGATAATTTAAAAAAAGACAAATCAAAATTAATAAATTATATTAATTGTTTACAATATACAATAACATCAATGAATTGTTTTACAATGTCAATTGATGATACAACAAATAATGATTTAGATGTTTATTATCATCATATAATGAAAAATGTTAAAAAATATGAATTAAAAATTATTTATTCTGGTGAAATGTATCAAGAAAAAGTTATTTGTGATGAAAAATTAGATGATTTAGAATTTAAAACTAAATTAAGTGAATATGATGCTGCCTTTAATGCAAATAAAGAAATTAAATTTTTAATTACTTCACATTCTACTTTTGATGATATTTTTAGTATACTTGTTTCACATACTAATGTTAAATTTTCTACTAATGAAAAATATGATGTTGATCTCATTTTCTTTGTTGAAGTTATGAAAAATGAAAAAAAAGAAATTATTTATTTAAAAAATGATATGACTTATAAAGATGTTAAAGATGAAATTGGAAAAGTTTTAAATCAAGATATTATTTCTTTATTAGGTTTTCCTATTAAATTTGGATTGAATTATAAATTAAAAAATAAAAAAGATGAAAAAAAAGAAGAAGAAATAAAAGAAAAAAATAAATCAAAAAATAATTTTGTATTACCATCAAAAGAAGAAATATTATTATTAAACATTGATAAAAAAATATTCGAAATAATATATCATAATTCAATAATTTACAATAAAAACTTATATGAAATAAAAAGATTAATGCCATCACTTTACTTATTAACAATGATATATCTTCCATTATCTTCATTTAAATCACTTTTTGAAATTCCAGACAATTTATTTTCAAATAAAGAATTAAATTCAATATTTATAAATCCAAAAGTAACTTTATTAATATCAAAAGCAAGTAGAGATGGTTATAGTGTATCAAGACAATCTGTTCCTTCATGGTGTAGAAATTTAAGTTTAGATTTTAATTATTTAACTAAATTTAATTCTAGACATTTATTATTTAAAGTATCATTTGATCCAAAAAGATCTTTAATTAATCTTCAAAATTATTTAAAAAGTAATGATTCTTATTATTCAAATGAACATCAAATTACTTTAGAAAAAAGTATGAGATTAAAAGTTATTGTTGAAAGAAATAAAATTATTGAAAGTGCTTATAAAATTTTAAATGATCCTATTACTTCAAAATTTGCTGGATTTTTAGAATTTGAATTTAATGGAGAAATTGGAAATGGATTAGGACCAACTTTAGAATATTTTTCTTTAGTAATTGAAGAATTTAAAAAAGATAAAAGTTTATGGTATAAAACAACAGATAATTCATTTTATCCTAATATTGGAATTAATGATGATAAAATTGCTATTGAAAAATTTAAATTATTAGGTTTTATTATTGGAAGAGCACTTTATGATGATAGATTATTAGATATTCCTTTAAGTAGAATTTTTTGGGATGTTGTTTTATTTAGAGCAATATCAATTGAAAATATAAAAATAATTGATAATGATTTAGGAAAAACAATTTTTGATTTGAATAATTTAGTAAATGAAAAAAGAAAATTTGTAGAAGAGAAAAAAAAATCTAATTTAAATTATACTGATGATGATTTAGAAAATAATATATTATATAATGGTTCAAAATTATCTGATTTAGATATTTATTTCACTTTTCCAGGAAATGATTCAATTAAATTAAAAGAAAATGGTGATAATATTAAATTAACAATATTAAATATTGAAGAATATATAATGTTAATTTATAATTGTTTATTTATTCAAGGAATTGATAATTTAATTGATTCATTCAGAGAAGGTTTTAATATAATTTTTGATATTAATTCAATTAAATGTTTTAAATCAATTGAAATTGAAGAATCAATTTGTGGAAGTTTAGATATGAATTGGGATAGAGAAACAATATTAGAAAATTTAAAAGCTGAACATGGAATAACTAAATCGAGTAAAATTTTAAATGATTTGATTACTTTTATGACTAAATTAGATAAAAATCAAAGAAAACAATTTTTACTTTTTACAACAGGAACTTCTAGATTACCTGTTGGAGGATTTAAAACTTTAAATCCTAAATTTACTGTTGTTAAAAGAACTTGTAATTCTTATGAAAATCCTGATGACTTTTTACCTACTGTTATGACTTGTCAAAATTATTTAAAATTACCTGAATATTCAAATTATGATGTTTTGGAAAAAAAATTAAATTTGGCAATGACTGAAGGAAATTCAGAATTCCATTTATCCTAATTAATAAATTATATCAATTAAAAAATTAAATAAATAAATACGAAAATAGTATTAATTGTATTATTTTTATTAAATTTGGAAATATTAAATTTTAAATAAACTATATAAAAAATATATATATTTTTAATATTAAATTTATTTTTTTTTCAGTAATAATACAAAAGTAAAATATTATTATTAATATATATCATACTATTTTAATATTATCTATTATAATAAAATATCCATATATTGTATGTAAAAATAAAAAACTAATATTTAAAAACCAATTTCTAATTAATACATTTTTGCCTATATAATTACTTTCATAATTTAAAGAAATTTTTTTAAAAAAAAATAGAATTGAAATAAACCCTAAAATTAAATATTTAAAAGAATATTTTTTCATTAATAAAGGAAGTAAACTAAATAACCAATAAATTTGGAAAATTGGAGCTTGTTTATTAAAACTTAAATGTAAAATAATAACTAAAATAAAAGTACTATTTCTACTCATATAACAAGCAGGAACTAAAGAAATTAAAGTTATGATAATCTCTTGGAATGTAATTAAAAAATGAATCATATTATATAATAAAGTAAATCTAATCATAGAAAGAGGATAAGTAAAAATAGATAAACATAAATTACTATGAATATAATATGAATGATAAAATAAATTATAAAAATAATAATTAATAATATATCGATTTCCATATAAACAAAATGAAATAAAAACAAGAGAAGTATAAACTATAATGGAAATGATTAAAAATAAATTTGCTTGATATGTAAAGAAAAAATTAAATATTTGAATAAGTGTATTTTTTTGATAAATTTTTCTAATATCAATTTTTTCATTTCTTTTATGATATTTTAACATAATATAAAAATAAAGTAAGGGGACAAAAGTAAAAGAAAACATTGCTAAATGAACAACAATAGCATAAAATATAGCAGCAATATAATATAGATTTAATTCAATAAGAATTAAAGTTCCAATGAAAAAAAAAAGTGTAAATGAATCTCCAATTCCACAAGCACATAAATAAATAATTACAGGATTATATAAATAAAATATTCCACAAAATCTATAATTATTTCTTAAAAAATTTTTAAATAAAAAAGAAATTGGTTTTTTATTTTCATTTGTTTTTTTATTATTATTTTGTAATATTAATAATAATTCTATTAAAATAGCACAAATTATATCAGTAATACATAATACATATTTAGAAAAATCCTTATTATAAAAATTTATTAAATAAAATAAGGAATTAAATAAATTTTCATGGAAATTATCTAAATGATATGGTGATTTAATATCAAAAATTTGTATAGCACCATTTGTTTTATAATTATATGGAGATTTTATTGAATTTGTTAAATATGAATATTGTGGACAAATATTTCCAAAATATTTTAAAAAAAAAATTGAATATAATCTTAAACCTAATCCTATAAAATATCTCATATCTATAAAAAATATTTCTAATATCTCCATTATATAATAATATATTTATATGATATCATTATTTTTTAATTAAAATAACTTTCAAAATATTTTACTATCTATAAAATATTTATAATAATAAATATATTTTTTTTTTAGTTTAAATAAATTTTTTTAAATAAATTTCCTAAGAAAAAAAATAATTCCAAACCAATATAAATTTAAATTTTAAGATATTTATTTTTAATTATAATAATTTGAAATTAAGATATTTAATAATAAATAAATAATAAATATCAAAAAAAGAATATTAAAAAATATAAAAAATTAATTTTAAAAAAATCTTTTCTCAAAACAAAAATAAAATTAAAAACCCAAAATATCTTAAACATCTTGAGCATGTGGATCTCTTTTTTTCCTTTTATTTAACTCACAATAATCAGTTTTATAAATAGTTTTCCCAGTTTTAGAATTACTAAAAATTTTTTTCATCTTCATATAATAATCATAATTAGGATCATTCTCATCAATTTCTCTAACTTCATCTTCACTATCATCATCATCATAAGCACCTTTCTTAATACCAGCACCACTTTGTCCTCCGACTCCACTTTGTCCTCCAACACCACTTTGTCCTCCAACACCACTTTGACTCATTCTATTTCCACTTTGACTCATTCTATTTCCACTTTGTCCTCCTATTCCACTTTGTCCTCCAACACCACTTTGACTCATTCTATTTCCTGTTTGTCCTCCCATTCCACTTTTTCCTCCTATTCCACTTTGACTCATTCTATTACCACTTTTTCCTTTTAAATTACCAACATTTTTACCTTTTTGTCCTTGTTTTAATGGTCTACCTTTATAAAAATCTTTTTCAGTATAATCAACCATATATGTAGTTTTCAAAGCATCACCTCCAGCTTTTCTTTCTTCATCTTCTAATTCTAAAAGTTCATCATCGATTTTTTTTTTTTCTTCTTTTTTTTGTTTAACATAAGGTTCAGGTCCTTTATATTCAGGAACAGGTTCTTTTGGTTCAGGATATAAATTTAATTTTACATCTTCGAAAAAATATGATCTTCCAATATTAGTATCATTACCTAATTTATTTTTAACATATTTTGGTTCAATTGCAACTAGTCTTTGCATTTTTACTGCACTTGTTGTCATTTTATCTATTTCTTCACTTGGATTAAATCTGTCTTTGTAATTTACTTCTGATGTACGCATTAAATATTCATTTGGGTCGGTTGTTACAAATGGTCCTGTTGATACTGCTATTGTTACTGGGATATCTTTTGTTTTTGTTGCCATTTTTTTTATCTGTTATTTTTTTAATATTTATTTTTTTCTTTTTTTTTTTATTTTTTTTTTAATTTTTTTCTTTTTAATATTTTTTTATATTGTAATTTTATTTAATTTATTATTGGTTTTTATATTTTTTTATTAAATTAGTTTTATTTTTATTAAATATTAATTTATTCAGTATATTCTTTTATTAGTCTTTTTATTTAAATCAAATTTATTTTATTTTTTATTTTTTCTCTTCATAATATGCTAAAAAAGGTGCTTTTTCATTTTTTAATATTTTAGCTATTGTCAATTCCTCTTCTCCATTTTCATTAATAATTTTTTCTTCTTTTGAAAATTCTTTATCAAATCTTTCTTTACTCATCCAATTAATTTTAATAAGTAAAAAATGTTGATATTCCTTATGAAAACCCATTCTTCTTCTCAAATCATCATTTTCAATATTTAAACTTTTATTAATAAAATCAGCATAACATTTAACAACATCTTCTTTTTTTTGTCCTTTTTCAACAATCATTTCAGTCATAAAAATATCATATTTTTTCTTTTTACTAACACCAAAACCACCAAAAGGATTAATTTTTTTTTCTTTAAATTCATCATTTAAATCTTTTCCAGGTTTTTTAACAACAGAATCATAAACTGGAAATAAATCATATGGTTTAAGATCTTCATTTTGTTTTTCTTTTGGTAATTCTTGTTCATACATTTTTGTACCCCACATATCTATAAAGTATACTTTGTCTTTGAATGATGCAAATTTTGCTATTATATGTCTTCCTGTTTCAGGATCTACTATGTGTTTGTATGTTCTACTTTGTTTAAATATTCTACCAAATTTTTCTACGAAGCTTGGGTCGAGAATTGTGTTTTTTTGCATTATTTTTAAGGGGAATGTATGAGATGTTTTTTCCATTTTTTTTTTTTTTTTTGAATGTTTTTTTTTCTTTATTTTTTTTTTAGAAATTTTTTTATATGTAGTAATTTTATTTTTTTTGAGATAATATGATTTTTTTTTTTATGATATTAGAAAATATATTATAATTCTATTAGTTTAATTATTTTTTTATTATATTTTATTATATTATGTTGAATTTTTTAGATTACTTTTTTATATATGGAATTAAACAAGAATTTTTTATTAATCATTCTTTTAAATATCATACTATATTTAGTGGAATCCTTTCTCTAATCACATTTTCCATAATTACTTTCTTTTTAATATTTTTTGGTAAAGAGATTTTTTTTAAAAAACTCCCAGATTTTAATCAAATAGAAATAAAATATGATATTCAACAATCTGTAAATTTTTCAGATACAAATTTATTATTTGCATTTGCATTTCAATATTCAAATTACTCTAATTATATAGATCCAAGTATATATGAAGTAGAAGCTTTTTATATTCAAGAATCATTAGATCCAAATTTACATAAAAAAATAAGAAATATTAATTCATTAGAAATATGTCCATGTACAAATTTAAATTCTTCAATTCCAAAAGAATACTTAAATGCTTTAGAACTTAGTAAATTATATTGTATAAATAGAACTTCAGATATTATTATAAATGGTAGTGCTTTATTAGATCATTGGAATTATGTAAAATTAAATTTTAAAAGATGTCAAAATAAAAGTTATTGTAAAGAAATAAATGAAATAGATGATAATTTAAAAGGGGGATATATTAGCATTTTTTCATCAGATATAAGTGTAGATCCTGACAAAAATAAAGATTCTATTTCAATATATGGATTAAATAGATATACTTCTCTTTTACCTTATATGAATAAAGATGTTTGGGTTTTTATTAAAAATATTGAAATTATAACTGATAATGGAATATTTTTTGAAGATAAAAAAAAAGAAATTGATACTGGTTTTGAAACATTAATGGAATGTACGACTGAAAATAAAAATATTAATTCAAAATTTATGAAAATTATTATAACTAGTTCTGCTTCAAAATATATTTATACAAGAAATTATAAAAAATTAGGAACAATAATTGCAGATATTACATTTTTATCAAAAGCTATTGTAATTTTTGGTAAAATTCTAAGTTGTTTAGTTGATAGAGTTTATTATAGATATTATATTTTATCATTTTTTGATTCTGATGAAAAGAAATTAAGAAAAAATGAAAAAAATTATAATTCTTTTTATAATAATACTAAAATTCATTTAACTAATAATTTTTTAAAAAAAACAAGACTTGCTTTATCTATCATATCAAAGGTAAATGAAAAAAAGAGTATTTCTATGAATTTCAAAAATACAAATAAAAATTATAATACAGATATTTCTATGGAAAAATTTATGAAGAAAAATTCTATCATTCATTCATTAATAGAAAATAAATATTCTCATAATAATAAATTGAAAGAAATTACTTTTTTTAATTTAATTAAAAAAATACTATGTGAAAAAAAAGAAATATTATTACATTTTAGAAATATTAGTATTTATTTTGAAGTAATACGATATTTAAAAATTTTTAAAGATTTAAATATCATTCAAAAAAATATTTTTGCAGAATCAGAAAAAAAAAGAATAGAACTTAATTATAACTTAAAAAATAATTCCGATATAGTTAATTATTTATATAAAAACAAATTGAAAGGGATAATAAAATAAAAATTAATAATTATAAAATATCCTAATTCTTCATTATAGTAAATAAAAAAAGGGTAATATAATATAAAATGGTATTAAAATAATTAAATTATAAATAATAAATATATTAACAAATTAATATAACATAACAACATTTATACTATAAAAAAAATTATAAAAAAGCAAATAAAATAAAATATCGAAAAACAAAAAAAATGCAAAATACAACATCACCAAAATTAAACAGTGAATGGACATTTTGGTATGCATCTAGAAAAGAAAAAGATCATTACATTCCATATGAAAATAGATTAATCGAAATATCAACATTTTCAGATTTAAAATCATTTCTCCAAACATATTTATACTTAAAAAATATAAAAGATATTTCAAGAAATGCAGATATTTCATTATTTAAAAAAGGATATTTACCTTTATGGGAAAATTCACCTGATTCTGGATATTGGTTTCATAGATTTAATGAAGAAGAAGAAAAAGATATTAATTTTCAATGGGAAAAAATTATTTTTGCTTTAATTGGAGAACAATTTGATGAAGCTAATATTTTAGGAGCTGTTTTATCTATTAGAGGAAAGGAAACTATTATTCAATTATGGTTTAATTATTTTGGTTATGAACAAATTAAAGATAATGTTTTTGAAAAGTTTAAAAAAATTTTAGGGTTTGATAATCAAATTATTTATTTTAAAGATAATAAACAAAGTATACAAGATAAAAGTTCTTTGAGAAATGCTCAGAAATATAAATATAATAAAAGGAAATATACTTATAATTAAGAGATTAGGGATTATTTGAAAGAAATGTTTTAAATATTTGTTATATATAGTTTATATATTTTTAGAGTTGGTTTATGTTAAGTTTTTTTGTTAATTATTAATTATTTTTAAACATTGATAAATTTGTAAATTTTTTTTTTTATAAAATATAATAATTTAAAACTATTTAAATCATATTTTATGATTTTTATAAAATGAAAATTATAAAATAAAAACAATTATTAAATAATAAAAAAGAAAAAAAAAATAAAAATTGTATTAATATAGTGAATTTTATATCTTTCAATTTATTTCGATCGTGTTTTCTTAGTAAATCAAATTAAAAATTTGAAGGGTATTCTTATTTATAATATTAATAATATAAAAATGAACTAAATAAATATTTATTAAATTGTTTAACTTATAATGGAGAAATTTAGAAAGGGAATTAAGAATTTTAATGATTATTATAGATTATTTTTATAGTGAAAATTTGCGAATATTATTATATTACAATTCAAATTTATTTTTTTCAATTATTAATTTTATTTAAATATTTTAAAATATAAAAATAAAGGATAATTTTTTTACTCAATTCATTTTATCATCAATAACTAATTTTGTTTGCTTTATTATTGAAAATATTATAATCAATAAATTAATATTTCTTTTGTCTTTTAAACTATTTTAAAATTCAAATTGAAAAAGATTTTAAGTAATATTCTAAAAAATTAATTTCTATTGCTAATCATAGAATTGTATTAAAGTTATTGTTAAATTATAATATATTATCTTTTTTATGAAATTAGGAAAAGTCAAGATTATTTGTTTCTTTATTTTTGCTTAGATTAGTTATTTCTATTGAATTATTATTATTATTGTAATAAATGTTTAAATGTTAAAAACTATTGCTTTAATATACAAAAATAAACACTTTATTTTTCCTCAAAGTTTATAAATGAATTAATATAATTTTAAAATATTTTAATTTTTGGTTAATTAATTATTATT